>JACXGI010000437.1:58069-103955 GCA_016801175.1 Esox masquinongy
GTGTGTGTGTGTGTGTGTGTGTGTGTGTGTGTGTGTGTGTGTGTGTGTGTGTGTGTGTGTGTGTGTTTAGCGTGTAGGGCCACAGTGTGATTTTAAGTTGGTTTTTTTTCTCCTCATCACGCATAGGCCCCACAGATCAAGTCAACGGTCACCAGTCTGTCCGCTCCCGCCCTTCCGTCCGTAACGACATCGGCCGCTACCAGAGAATAGATGAGCCACTTCCACCGAGTGAGTAGCGTGTGTCAAACAAACCACATCACTGCAATTGTGAAACCGAGAGTAAACCTGACGGAATGGATTGACTTAGCGATAGCATCAAAACGAGGGTTGGACTCATTTTAGATTCATGGTGTTGGTTTGTTGGCTGTGCTTTTGTGTCTAAACTATAGGCACTTGTGTTCGTATGTATGCGATATATTTTAGTTTGTGTGGGCGTTAACACCGCTGTGTGTGTTCCAGACTGGGAGGCCCGCATTGACAGTCACGGTCGTATCTTCTACGTGGACCACGTGAACCGGACCACCACCTGGCAGAGACCCACCGTCCCGCCGGCGCCGCAGGTCCTCCAGAGGTCCAACAGCATACAGCAGATGGAGCAGCTGAACCGCAGGTCACCAGCATAAGGAAGGCGTGGGCAAACGCGCGGACAGAAGCACGCAAGCGCTAACGCTTCTGTTGTCCCCACAGGTATCAGAGCATCCGCAGGACAATGACCAATGAGAGAGGGGCGGACGAGCCCACCGCCCCTGCTGACGTGCCCCAGGATGAGACGGACGTCACGCAACACGCTGTCCCAGGTAACCGATAGTCCACGAAACCCCTGAGAATATTCTGCTTGTTCAGGTTGGTTGCTAATAAAACGGAAGACTTCGTCAAAACACGTGGAATGAATTTGATTATTGACTTGGGTGCGTGTGTGTGTGTGTGTGTGTTCCAGAATATCGTCGTGACGGCGTGGTGGCTCCAGCTAGCTCGCGTTCTCGCCTCAGTCTGCTCCTCCAGTCTCCAAGCGCCAAGTTCCTGACCAGCCCAGACTTCTTCACCGTGTTGCATTCCAATCCTGTGAGTTCATGAAGTCATCCGTTAATTCATACATCCATACATTTATCCATCGTCCTATAAAACCATCCATATCATTAATTTCTACTTACATTCATTTGCACATTTATGCATTTATTCAAACATCCATCCAGTCATCCTTCTTACATTCATCTATCCATTCAGTGCTAGATTTGTCTTCTACTATTACCTATAATTGTACTATATAGACTACTGGATATTAAAGATAACATATACATACTATATAATAATGATACTATATAAGATATAATATATAATCATTATACTAAATACGTAGTAATTATATTATACACCTTCCTCTTCTTATCCCTCTTATACCCTCCATTGGATGCTACTCTCTCTGTTCCCCAGAGTGCCTACCGCATGTTTACGAGCAACACCTGCCTGAAGCACATGATCAGCAAGGTGCGTCGTGACACGCACCACTACGAACGCTACCAGCACAACCGGGACTTGGTGACCTTCCTCAACATGTTCTCCAACAAACAGCTGGATCTACCCAGGGGCTGGGAGATGAAGCACGACCAGACTGGCAAGGCAGGCACCCCTCCTCTCACGCCCGTCCATCGCTGCGTCGCTCCCTCTGTCTGCCCTGTCGGTCAGTCGGTCCGTTGCCCTGAATTCTCCTCCCGTTCTGTGTCTCTCCGCAGCCTTTCTTTGTGGACCACAACTGCCGTGCGACTACGTTCATTGACCCGCGCCTCCCTCTGCAGAGCGCCGTCCGTCCCAGCAGCCTCCTGGCTCACCGGCAACACCTGACCCGGCAGCGGAGCCACAGCGCCGGGGAGGTCAGCCCACGGCATGTGGTACGGCACAGACCCAGAACACATGCGCGCACACACTCACACACACACACACACACACACACACACACAAACACAGACCGACACGTTCACCTGTGAACCCTCTGCTCTCTAGATGGGTGAAGACCCTCGTCACTCCTCCTCAGGCCCCCCTGTTCTGCCACGCCCCTCCAGTACCTTCAGCACGGTGCCAACCCGTAGCCAGCACCATGACCCTGTGCCAGTGGGTGAGTGGACACACACACACACACACACACATACACACACGCAGGTACACACGAACCCACCAGTGGCTCATTTTGGCCTCGGCTTTCTTTTCAGCTTACAACGACAAGATAGTGGCGTTTCTACGCCAACCCAACATCTTCGAGATCCTGCAGGAAAGGCAGGCAGAGTTCATCAGAAACCACTCGCTCAGGTCAGAAACCCTTTCCCTAACATCCCCATCTTTAGCTGTCACTGAATGGTCAATCAATCAATCAATGAATCCATCAATCAATCAGACGTATTTCATAAAACAAGTTATTTTACTTTTCCTTCAGTAGCCCAGCAGTTGTGAAACCTCTAGTAATGGACCCCCTCTCAGATAGCCCATTCGTTCTATTCCAGAGGACAGCTGATTCTAATTATTTTTCATGCCTTTGACTAAATCAATTAGGTCAGATCATTGAGAATGTTTTTGGGAGTCTCTGAGGAGAGTTTTGACAACCACCAGTCTACCTGCCAGCCCTTGTCTTCTCTTCTCGTAACCTTGTGCCCTGTCAGAGAAAATGTCCTCTGTCACACCGTTTGTTCTCCGGTCAGGAGATAATGTTGTTAATTGAGCACGTTGGCGATCAGCTAAATGTTCAAAGGACCCGTCTTGTTCTCAGGGAGAAGGTGCAGCTGATCCGTAATGAAGGGGCCTCTGGACTAGCCCGACTGTCAGGAGATGCTGAGCTGGTCATCCTGCTCAGGTTAGCTAATGACGTGCCTCCTCCTGCCTCACGCATGCCTCTCAGAAACAAAAAGGACACTACAGGGCTTTGGGTTCGACACCGGAAGACTTGTGTTAGCTACCTGACCCAACACATGTAGGTTTGACTCACTTGTTTCGGCAGCTAAGTGACATCATCTGTCTGTCTGTTTGTTTACTTCTCGCTGGCAGCCTTTTTGAGGAAGAAGTGATGTCATATGTTCCGCCACATGCCTTACTGCACCCCGGCTATTGCCAATCTCCGCGGAGTTCTCCCGTGCCCTCCCCTCAGAACTCACCCGGTGAGCTGGATTAACCAAATCTGTTTCTCATCACTCTGTCTCTCTCTCATCACTCTGTCTCTCTCTCACCGCTCTGTCTCTCTCTCACCACTCTGTCTCTCTCTCATCACTCTGTCTCTCTCTCACCGCTCTGTCTCTCTCTCACCACTCTGTCTCTCTCTCACCGCTCTGTCTCTCTCTCACCACTCTGTCTCTCTCTCATCACTCTGTCTCTCTCTCACCACTCTGTCTCTCTCTCATCACTCTGTCTCTCTCTCACCGCTCTGTCTCTCTCTCACCACTCTGTCTCTCTCTCACCACTCTGTCTCTCTCTCACCACTCTGTCTCTCTCTCACCGCTCTGTCTCTCTCTCACTCTATCACCGTCAGTGTTGATGTTACTCTCAATGTCATTATTTGAACAATCTTTCAATGTCTTTTTCACTTTATTTTACACTGAGGCTGTCTCTCCCTCTCTGGCTGAATTTCCAATTGTTTAGGATAACAATAGAAGTCTACTTTACTCATTAAATTCCCAAGGTGCAAGCCTGGTTTACGCCCATGTTAGTGTATGACAAATTAAGGCTTTCCCTTGAAGGACATCCAATGTCCATCACAACAAAGTCTGTTAAAGAAAGCGAGCTGGTGAAGAATTGATCTCATTTGGCGAATCAGAATCAAGCCCCTGCCTCTTTGTTTGTAGGGACAACACTCTCCTATCTGACATAATATGCCCGTTTCCCCAGGAACGCAGCGAGCTAACGCCCGCGCACCGGCCCCCTACAAGCGAGACTTTGAGGCCAAACTGCGTAACTTCTACCGCAAGCTGGAGACCAAGGGCTATGGCCAGGGCCCAGGGAAGCTGAAGTATGTGCTGCTGTGTGGGGTCTCCGCTATCAACACAATGCACAACCGCATGTATATTGACTGTCACATGGACGTTTGGCCACAGATGGGGAGTGTCATTCTGGTCCTGTGGTTCACTTGCATGACCTCTGTGCCCTCCTGCCCTTACCAGTCCCACTCTGTGTGTCTCTCTGCCTCACCCCCTCCCCACCCCCAGGCTGATCATCCGCCGGGATCACCTCCTGGAGGACGCCTTTAACCAGGTGATGTGCTACTCCCGTAAGGACCTGCAGAGGAGCAAGCTGTACGTCAGCTTTGTGGGAGAGGAGGGGTGAGTCAGTTCCACGGGATTATAGTACAAACGAATGAGACTATAATGAAATAATAGAATGACCCAATGTAAAAATATCATAGTAGAGTAAAATAACAGAATATATTAGAGTAGAATAACATAACATTATATAATAGAGCAATGGTAAAGTTGCCCTAATTTGTGAATTAAGTGTTCTCAGTGAACTTCCATGGTAAAATAAGAGCGTGATTGTTCTGAGCCGATTCGCACCAAAACGTGCCAGGCGCCCGGGAGTTGTCGCGTCACCACCAGGACGTGCCGCTTTCTGAAAGTATTGACCGGTTGATCCGTTTTCAGGCTGGACTACAGCGGCCCGTCCCGAGAGTTCTTCTTCCTGGTGTCCAGAGAGCTGTTCAACCCCTACTACGGCCTGTTTGAGTACTCGGCCAATGACACGTACACTGTGCAGATCAGCCCTATGTCCGCCTTCGTAGACAACCACCATGAGTGGTGAGTGACGGAGGGCTGCTGCGGGGTTCTGGGGCCGGACCCGTGATGGGCTGAGTGTCACAGTCCATGGAGTCCACGTCACAGAGTGGTCGTTCGAGCTACTGGGCGTTACGGTCGTTGGAGAACCACTGACCACCTGTGTATGTAACAGTTCCTTTCATGAAGATAACTTCTCCTTCTCTACACAGGTTCCGCTTCAGTGGGAGAATCCTTGGCCTGGCTCTGATCCACCAATACCTGTTGGACGCCTTCTTCACCAGACCGTTTTACAAGGGCCTGCTACGCATGTGTGTGTCCAACCCTCAGAGTGGAGTTACCAGACCTCCTGCCTAAAGAACTTCTATTTTTTTCTATTCTACTCTATTGATTGTATTCCGCTGTCTTCTGTTCTGCAGCCTGTGTGAGCTGAGTGACTTGGAGTATCTTGATGAAGAGTTCCACCAGAGTCTTCAGTGGATGAAAGACAACGACATAGAAGACATGTTGGACCTCACCTTCACCGTCAACGAGGAAGTCTTTGGACAGGTGTGTTTGCATCTGTGTGCGTCGGTGTGTGTATGTCAAGGAGGATATGCTATCAACGGCACTGTATTTTGTGTAGATCACAGAGAGGGAGCTGAAGGTGGGCGGGGCCAACATCCCTGTGTCAGAGAAGAACAAGAAGGAGTACATAGAGCGCATGGTGAAGTGGCGTATCGAGAGGGGAGTGGTACAACAAACAGAAAGTCTGGTCCGCGGCTTCTACGAGGTACATTCTAGACAGGGAATTCATTTATACAGATGTATAATGTAATAATATGTGCAATATATTGTGGGCCATTTTAGCTTTTTAATGATGGAGAGAAACAGGAGAGTGGGCTAAAATAGCAATAGGCTAAATGTGAAGTCACCTTGAAGCTGTATGTGTACCAAAGCCAGCATCTTAGACACCAGTCTAGGTTAAAGGGATTAAAACATGTAGGGCTGGTATTGCGGACACAGATTAACCCTAGTACTGGACTAAAAAAATCAAGCCCAATGGAGATGTTCAGTTAGCTTGATTTTTTTAAGTCCAGGTCTAGGCTTAATCTTTGTCCACAAAAGTGTCCCGTAATGATATATTTGTAATCCAGAGTAACTCAGCTATACAACGTCATCACACACGTCACACGTCATCACACATGTCATCATACACATCACACACACATCACACATGTCATCACACACATCACGCATGTCATCATACACATCACACGTCATCACACACGTCACACGTCATCATACACATCACACATCATCATACACATCCCACATGTCATCATACACATCACACATGTCATCACACACGTCACACATGTCATCATACACATCACATGTGTCATCACACACGTCACACATGTCATCATACACATCACATGTGTCATCATACACATCACATATGTCATCATACACATCACATATGTCATCACACACGTCACACATGTCATCACACACGTCACACGTCATCACACACATCACACATGTCATCACACACGTCACACATGTCATCACACACATCACACATGTCATCATACACATCACACGTCATCACACACATCACACATGTCATCATACACATCACACGTCATCACACACGTCACACATGTCATCATACACATCACACACGTCACACATGTCATCACACACGTCACACGTCATCACACACGTCACACCTCATCACACACGTCACACATGTCATCACACACGTCACACATGTCATCATACACATCACATGTCATCACACACATCACACGTCATCACACACGTCACACATGTCATCACACACATCACGCATGTCATCACACACATCACGCATTGCATCATACACATCACACATGTCATCACACGTCATCACACACATCACACATGTCATCATACACATCACACATGTCATCATACACATCACACGTCATCACACACATCACACATGTCATCACACACGTCACACGTCATCATACACGTCACACATGTCATCATACACATCACATGTCATCACACACGTCACACATGTCATACACGTCACACATGTCATCATACACATCACACATGTCATCATACACATCACACATGTCATCACACACATCACACATGTCATCATACACATCACACATGTCATCACACTCATCACACATGTCATCATACACATCACACATGTCATCATACACATCACACGTCATCATACACATCACACATGTCATCACACACATCGCACATGTCATCATACACATCACACATGTCATCATACACACGCCACGCAGGTGGTGGATGCCAGGCTGGTGTCAGTGTTTGATGCCAGGGAACTGGAGTTGGTGATCGCCGGCACTGCTGAGATAGACCTGGCGGACTGGAGGACCCACACAGAATACAGAGGAGGTATGTGGGACCGAGGTAACCAGGGGGGAGACAAAGGAAATGGTGTGAGGGAAGGGGGGAGAGACCATGGGAAGAGAGGGTGGAGATAGACACTGGAAGATAAGGACAGACAATGGGACACAGACAGGTTAGACCAGGGATGACCAAAGGGAGACGGACAGAGAGCGGGGGAAATGAGGTGCGCTGGGGGAGACAGGGAATATATTCTGCTAGTACATGTATTTTACGATGAGTGAGAGCTCCTGGAGGAGGTGCTAGAGTGGCTTGGCTGACTAGGGAGAAATACAAGGCTAGTGGGTGAATGACTTCTCTCTGTGTGTCTGTCTGTCTGTCTTCCTGCCTCCCGCAGGTTACCATGACAACCACATAGTGATCCGTTGGTTCTGGGCAGCTGTAGAAAGATTCAACAATGAGCAGAGACTCAGGCTGCTGCAGGTACAAACACACACACACACATTTGTTGTTCAATCCTTGTAGGGACCTTGTATGCCTAAACTAAACAAATCCCTAAATGTTTTTATATATTTATATGAAATTAACCCCAATTCTAAACCAATGCCTAATTGTTTTTCTCTAAACCTAACCCTTAAACCAGAAATTGCATATTCCCTAGTGGGGACCTGCAAAAAAAATCTTGTGTGGACCAATTTGTCCGGTTACTCTACCTCTGAGGGGGTAGAGTACACACACACACACACACACACACATAATATTAATAATTATATTGGGCCTTTCTACCAAATGAGGTACTCAAACCCCAGTACATATTTGAAGAGAAACTAACCTTCTCCACAAACATGTGTAGCACCCACCTGGACGATGAACAGCAAACAGTACTGGAACATAAAGGTGGTGGAGAGCTGAAGTGACAAACAGTACTGGAACATAAAGGTGGTGGAGAGCTGAAGTGACAAACAGTACTTGAACATAAAAGTGGTGGAGAGCTGAAGTGACAAACAGTACTTGAACATAAAAGTGGTGGAGAGCTGAAGTGACAAACAGTACTGGAACATAAAGGTGATGTGGAGAGCTGAAGTGACAAACAGTACTGGAACATAAAGGTGATGTGGAGAGCTGAAGTGACAAACAGTACTGGAACATAAAGGTGATGTGGAGAGCTGAAGTGACAAACAGTACTGGAACACCCCCCCCCACACACACACACACACACACACACATACAGACAGGCAGTGAATGAAAGCAGTCTCGTTCCTTGTGCTCTGTTAGTTTGTGACAGGGACATCCAGTATTCCCTACGAGGGTTTTGCCTCTCTACGTGGCAGCAACGGCCCCCGCAGGTTCTGTGTGGAGAAATGGGGCAAAGTTTCCTCTCTACCCAGGTAAACTGTTGCGCTAACTTCACTTGTAAGGCTAGTCCAACTAACACGAAGTATATCTTATTAGCAATTTGAGCATAATGCATGAAAATGGATCATAGAAACTAAAGTAAACTGTTGTTGTAATTTACTATTTAATATGTGTGTGTGTGTGTGTGTGTGTGTGTGTGTGTGTGTGTGTACTGTGTGTGTGTGTACTGTGTGTGCGGTCTCCTTTCCAGGGCTCATACTTGTTTCAACCGGCTGGATCTCCCTCCATATCCCTCCTTCTCCATGCTGTACGAGAAGATGCTCACTGCCGTTGAGGAGACCAGCACTTTTGGCCTTGAATGATGACCCTTGACTTCTCACGTTTAACTTTTCATCTTTAAACCCATGGTTTCTCCTACCATACCCCTCCACCCACTACAACCTTTGACCCTGCTCTGAACTATAGAACCAAAGCAGTAGATGAACCTCAAGAGGATTTAGACGGGTGACTGACTGTTCTGGTTCTGACCCGTAATACACCCTCAAACTGTTGAACAGACCTGGACCAGACCAATGACTGTTAGGGTCACGCATTGCCAACCCAAATTAGACGGCGCACGCCCTAAACGCACTTGATACTTCATTGGACCAATGGACCATTGTCTTGTAACTTAAACCCCCAACCAATCACAATGATTAAGACTTGGATTTTGAATGATGCCGGTTGTCTGGCTTTTCCTGGAGTGGAAATGAACCATGCAGCTTTTAAAGAGCTTTGTTTCTCGGAGGCAGAGGGCGGGGTACAAGCTGGTACCAGATACAGACAGGACATCGTTGCATATGAGGTCTGTTTTTCCTGGTGAAAGAAGAGAGTGTTAAGAAAATATTATGCTTTGGCCACGCCTCTTGTCCTATCAGGGAGGAAATGAACTAATCAAGTTCCAGCTTTGTGGCCCGCGACCTTGTAAAACACTCTGTCAGGCATGTTCTAAAATTCTAGAACAGAACACAGAAGTAACGTTCTCATGATGCGATGGTTGTCAGTAAGATAAAGCTAAAACTGGATATCTGTAAAGTTTTTTGTCTATCTGCGATGTGAATTTTGTAAAAGCCACAAATGGTGATATGGTTTTGAATGTACTCACTGATATCATGATGATGCGCTTGGTGTGTCGTTTTTCTAGTTCTCTTAATGACTCAGTTTATGAATACTCTAAAATGGCTGCCTCATTCTTAAATTTCAGGGCAAGCTATTAACAGCAGGAATAACCAAACTCACCTTTGGTTTGTTAAAATAAGACATTAGAATGAGTTGGCTTTCCCATCATGTGAAAACCTTTTACTCTTACTTTCAGTGTTTTAGTTATTGTCATTGTTAGTATGAGATCGTCATTGTTGCTTTATCATTGAACCACACTGCCAGACTAAAAAGTTCACCAAACTTTCTGTATCACATTTGTTTGTTGCTCCTGTTTTAACGTACTTAACTGTGATTATTTATCTTCTACTTTTGAACTTGGCGCACATTTATAATTATTATCACCTTATTTAATATGTTGTTATAATCTGCCCCTGTGGGTTGTGACAGTGATGTGACATCATACACCGGACAGTTCTATCAAGATAAGGATTGTGACACAATGGTAGATGTTATTTTTCCCATGACCCTGACAGTGAAAGTAATCAATGAACAACATGCATGTCAAGACACACACACACAAACACACACGTAACCGTACTACATGTATTTCACTGATCTTTGTTTGATGGTGAGATGAGTTGAAGGAACGATACCTACATAGGGAACCATGACCACGTTTTTTAGTAGTCATACACAATTATAGATTCCCACAGGGACGTGCAAATACACTGCCTGTTTTAACTGATAAAAATAAAAAAAACTATGATTTTATACTCATATCTACAGTGCTAAGAAGTTTAAACAAAGAATTATGAACATATGTACGAAGGCTCATAGAAACAAACACACATATACATGCGTCATGTTACTTTTTTGTGCTCACTATTTCTGTTATATTCTGCGTTTGTTTGCCCTCTGATACAAACATGTCCTGATCTCAGGGCCCGTTCCAGGTCGCCTTCATTGCAGTCATGCTGCTGCTGAGCATCTCCTTATATTTGTTACATCTGCAAACCCTATTAACGCTATTCCTGAGACGTGAAGAGATTGCTGCCAGACCGCGTGAGGGAATATCTGAGTAGTGCATCTGTTGCAACAAATATGACATGGAACGTACCCAGTGTCTTTGTTTCAGGGCTGTGGCCCCGCCCAATCGCCTTCCAGCCGTCACAGCCCCTGTCTGTGTAGAATGTAGCCTACAGAACGAACGTAAGGGACGGAAACGTAATAACTTCGTGTTTTCTGACATAATTCTGGGCCCTGGGGTCAGTGAGACAGAGGGCAGATATATTACATGCTTTATGGCAGGTGTGTGCACACTGGCAGTGGCACTGTGGTAATAATGTACTAGAACTGGGATGGCATGCAAGAAAAAAAAAATGTTTTACTTGCTGACAGTATATCTTCTGGTCATTCTGTCTCCCTCTCTGCAAATGAATGTTTTAGCTGTGGCTATGTATTTGCACTGACTATACCAAATGTTTTGAGGCTTTAATTTGGTCTTTTGAGGCTATCCATCTAAGTCTCTGTCTCTCAGCCTTTATTGTCATCACAATAACAACATTACCGAGCAACTGATTCAGCCCACTACTTTTTTACTCACAGGAACACTTTGACTACTACATATTGTGCATACTACCACCTGGCACCTTTGTGACCAATTTGAAAGTTGCATCCATGTTTCAGTTGTTCTTAACTTTTTGTACTGGAATGTTCCCTCCGGCTGGGTGGCTGTCTCCCTGGTCTTGTGACTGGGGGGGGGGGGGTTCAAGGTTGTGTCTTTGTCAGAGCTCCACTCTATGCAAAGCTTTTTTCTCCACGTCATTATCATGATTGTATTAAAAAAAACGAAAAAATGAATTCAAGAAATGTCTTGACTTTGTGTCTTTTGTTTTGGGATTATTGTTATTATCGTTTCTAAGGCATATACTGTAATTCATGTTTTATAGTTTAGTGTTCTTAAAGCTATTGATGTAGTGAAGGAGAAAATGATTTGCAAAAGTAAGACTTAATTCAGGACATAACTGAATAATTTAGGTAAACGTTAGATGAGCCCTAAGCGGCGCTTTATATCTACTGGTGGTTCCCTCCCATTTAAACCCGTTGCTAAGGGCAACCTAAGCGTCAGTGTAATGTACACATTTAGCCTAGGCCAACGTAGCTCGAAAGCTAAAGCTGTCAGTTACTGTGTCAACGTTAGTCTGCGTAAAGGTAATAGGTAAACTTTATTTTCCAAAAGCGCCTGGGTAATGCCACCAAAAAGAGTCAGAAGTGGGACAGTGTCCGCTGCTGCTGCTGCTGCGACGGCATTTGGAAACAAGGCTTGGGAAACCGGACTCTCTGCAGCACCATTTGAAGAGGTACAGTGCTGACTGTGTAGTTACTGTAACATCCAGTTACTCCAGTAGGTATCTTAATACAGTACTATTTGTGTAACGTTAGTTGAACACTAAACCTAACGGGACTAGGTACAAAAAGTAAATACTTTGTCAATTATTTGTAGTTCACACAGCTCGCTAGGTTGTTGCTATTCACCGAGTATTCTTGTCTGATGATGGTAGGAGACTTGGAGGGCCAGCATTTCTCTTGTGGTGGGAGAGAGGCTGGGTGATGAGGAGCTTATCAGTGCTCTCCAGCTGGCTGTACAGCAGTCCCTGCGCAGACTGTTCAGTGTAATCACCTGGGACGCCACCCTGGAAAAGGTAAGTTGCTACCCAATAGCTGATTGTTCACAGTCAAAAATAGTGAAGAATGAAACCAGCCACTGAATTAAATGCTTCACAGATCCATGAACTGGGAAACCCAAAAGTGAAGAAGACCAAGGATGCACCTATGTTTTATGAGGTATTTAAATACAGTATAATTCACTAAGTCAGTTTACACATAACCAGACTTTTACTTTGTGTAATGGTACTTCCAGTATTAGGGAAGACATATTACATAGCTACAGTTATAGTAATAAAACACATGTAACACATTGAGCAGAGTCAACCACACATACTCTGCCTGACCGGCCAAAACTACAGCCATTATTAAGTGAAATGTGATTCGCAGGCTATTAAGTTAAAAACATGCATTTATGAAGCCTCAAACAAAAAGGCTTGCACTCATTACATTACATACACACATTACTACATCTAGCTGCTGTATATAGAGTATATTGTTGTGTAGGTTATGGAAGCAGCCAAGGCCCTGCTGGATGCAGGAGAAGAGCTACCCTGTGACCTACTAGGTAAACTGCTCAAGTTCCAGCTGCTGGGGGTGAAGACCGGTGACCAGCAGAGGAGGGCCACAGAGATGAGGGTGAGAAGGAGCTCAGATATCAGACTTCTTATCGTCCTAGCGATAGTCAGCTTTTCTGTATCAAAAGTAGTTTGATGTGAAGAGTAACCCTTTCTGACACCTGACGACTTGCTTTAGCTACCTGTCAATGGCTAGGCTTTGGCTCCTGAAGCTGAAACTGCCTTCGGACGCAAGTGTTGTTGTGTTTGAACCGGAGCACTCAGTTTGGTCCATGTCACTCTCTCCCAGGATGCAGAGGAGAAGGACAAGACAAAGGCTGGCAATGTCTCCCCGACCAAAGACAGAGCCGGTGCCAAGCCCGTTGCCAAAGGCGACAAGGGTAAGAAAGGTGCAGAACCCATAGCCCCGGCCAAGGAGACCAAGCTCAAGAAGAGGGGAGAGAAAGATGACACCCACAGGTACATAGGTGAGCAGACAGTCCCAGTGATCTCAGTAGGAAATGTGGGTGGAGGTGATGTAGGTTAGACCAGGCATGGAAGCTGTCTGGGTCTCATTAACTCAGCTGGGTCACTGTGTTTTTCTACTATACTCTGTTCTATATTCTACTCTACACTGTTCTAATCTATTCTACAGTATTCTGTTGTACTCCATTCTGTTCTACTCCACCCTACCTTTCTGTACTCTACTGTGTACTTCAGATGACGAGCCGGACAGTGGTCCTCAGCACTATATCCTGGTGGTGGGCTTCCATCAGGCACAGCTGGTCTATGTGCTGGACACTCTGGGTGTCCACGTGTCCAACGTCATCAAGCTGACCTCGGTAAGACCGGACAGGCCAAAGGCACCCCTGGAGGAGAGTGAGGGTAAGATCATGGAGGTGTGCTGGTAAATGTATGTTGGCTGTGGCGAAGACGACCGATCCATGGAAAGAATGACTTCCTTTGTCTCCCATGGTTCCAGGAAAAATCGGACGTGTTTGAGATGTATTTGACACGAACGTAGCCTTGCTCTTGTTGGACAACACATGTAATCAATCAGTTGCTCTTGTTTAAATGCGTCCGCGTAGCTACATTCTGATTGTGTTCTTGTAGAGGTGGAGGCTGTCGGCCAAAGGAGACAGCGTGAGCTGGATCAGTTCTGGTGTCAGTTAGAGGGGGTGCTGAACAGTGGCTCGGTCTTCTCCAAGCTGTGTGATGTGGCTCGTCTCAGTCACACCACTAAAGAGACCCTGATGCCCCAGGACAAAGGCAACACAGAGGCTATGGTGATGTCCTTGTCTTCTTCTTATCATCTTACTTTTTCTACTTCTTCTAACTCGTATTTTTCTTCCTCTACTGGTGCTTTTTCTTTGTTTTCTATGCTCTCGCAAAAGCCATGAATCTGGAACATAAGCTTAAATAAACACAGTAATCCTAGCAAGAGTGGAGTGCAGGTGTTTCTTTTTCTAAAAGGAAAAGGAATGTGTTTATGTGTGTTTTTCAGCTTGGGATTGGGACAGGACTGTTTGAGGAGGTGGCATGTCTGATCTATGACAGTCTGGACTGGAGAAGACAACATCAGCACTACCTGAACAACATGAGACTAGTCCAGGTCCCATCTGTCACCAGGGCTGAGACTTGCAACACCCAGGAAAGGCCTGCAGAGGTACCGCACGCACACACACACGCACACACGCGCACATGCACACTACAGCACGTGAACATACATACTGGAGCACTGTGGGAATGGAGCAATGCTAAGTTTCCAAAATTGTCTGTTCTCTATTTGCTTACTGTGCATGTTGGGGAGTATTTTCTGCCTTTTTCAGACTGTTCAAACCCCGACACCACGGACACCTGGGTCTAGGAAGAGGCAGGCTCACGAGGAGACGACTGCAACGACAGGTAATCTACACCACCGGCTCACGGTGAGATCAATGGAACAAAATCCGTATCGCGAGGAATTAACTGAATGTTCACTATAAACTGAGAAATACGTTTTCATCCGTGCACGTCACAGTTAATCGTTTTTCATGTTAACACCACAAGTGTTAGAATGTTGGACCCGTTGTCCCGGTAACAGAGCCTGAAACGGATGCGCTGACCACTGATGTAGATATGCGCTACTACAAGGACCTGCTTGACCAGATCCCCCCCGAAGCCTCGTCCGTTCCTCTCATACTTCACTGCATGTTGGAACAGGTACGGTCCGGTTCTGCATGGTGGGCCCATGAGTCCGCACAACAACCTTATTCGGTCAGGGAAGCAGTTCAACCTTAATCTGTTCAGATTATACGTAACGTTAGCCTCTTAGAAGCATCCTGATTGTCAGCTAATGTTTTGTTTTTCTATCCTATATACCGAAAATATGTAGCAAAGCAACTTTGAAATGTGACATGCTGGATTACTTTTTGAATAGTTTTCCACTGTGGGAGTATTGTGTTGTATGTCCACTACGTCTTTTGACAAGTCGTGGACGTAATGAAGTCTCCCAAGCATAATGAATGGGTACACTCCTTTAGTTGACTCACTGTGTGTGTTTAGGTGGTGGCCACTGAGCAGGACATCACTCCCCTGTCTGCAGCAGGGTCAGAGAAGAGTGTGTTTGGCCTGGAAAAAAGCCTGGTGGACTACATGCTCTCAGCCTTCATGTCTCTGCCTCGCTCCGACCAAGAGAAGAAGGTACATTAATCACAGGTTTGGGAGCTCGGGATCTGGATTGTTGCAGGCATTTTGTGGTTTTCATTTAACCAATGAATTTAGACGGATCACTTACCTCAGCTAGTAGGAGTGATATCTAGTTGGGTCAAAAGACTGTAATGTCTACGGCACTCCAGGAGCAGGGTTGCCTAACTATGAGAATCTAAAGCATTACCTTTTTTTTATTTCGCCACGAAATGTCCAACCGAAAGGTGCCTTTGGCTTTTAAACTTAACGCGATGAACCCTCTTTCAAAGTCACTTAGATCCTTTATTCTTTCGCCATATTGATCCAAAATCTAGGTCAACTGGGCCTGATCAGCATTTGTATACATGCCACATGATAGGATGTTAATTGCTTAATTGTATAATGAAGTAAACACCTCTATGGAAACATCTGCATTTATATTCTTCCACTCCGTAATTCAGGTTTTTCATTTAATTTGTCCCCCATCTGTACATACTTACTCTCCAAACACACTTGTTACATAACAAATGTGAACACACGTATACCGATGCCGCACAAACACACACACTCATATGCTGCTACATAAGTGCAAACTGTACACTCATATGCTGCTACTGTTCATCACCTATCCTCTGACGACATTTACCTGTGTAACGTAATGTGTTTACCGATAGACAATCAGGGAGACTTTTGGTGCTGTGGAGAGGTCCCAGCAGGTCACTGAGTGTCAGAGACCTCTACTTATCAGCTGTCATGACGAGAGAGCCTTGAGACTGCATCTCCTGCCGGTATGATGCGCGGACACACACCGATACACACACACAAATACACAAATCAGCAGGAGATGTAGCAGCTGTAGCGTGTGTGTGTGTTGTATTTCAGGTCCACAACAGCTTTGATGCGGTGACGACTGAGGCGGAGATGATGAGAAACACTCGAGTGTGGAATCTTCTTCGCTCCGTCCGCCCCCTGAGTGGAAACGCATCCAGACTGGCCCGCATCCAGGAACTCACACACTACTGCACCGACGGTGAGCTCAGAAAACACCCACAGAAACACAGTCTGCACGACAAGCCAAAGAATGTTGAAGGCATAGAAAGAAAATACACGCCAACACACAAAACGCCAACCCACAACACCCTAACCCACAACATGCCAACACACAACACGTCAGCATGCTACACACCAACATACTACACGCCAACACACAACATGCCAACACACAACACTCCAACACAGTACACACCAACACACAACACTCCAACACAGTTACATTTCTGTGTTTTTATAGTGGAATTTTATGCAGGCTAATTAACCGTGATAACCAGATGACTTGATGCATGGTGGCTCAGATGGGTTATTGTTACAGCCTAACCTGCATTCATGCTCTGGGTAATTGCAAAGCACCAGTCCACTGAAAACAACCAGATGGTGAGACGCTGTTAAATGATCACCCTGGTTGGAGAAGAAAATAGCTACCTCTCAGCATTGTGGGTTTGTTTTCTGGGGCCACAAGCATAAAATATATGCACATGTGAATTTAAGTTGCTTTTGAATAAAACGGCTGCTAAATGACATACAATGCCTGTGGGAAATCTTCAGACCCCTTCACTTTCTCCACATTTTGTTGTGTTATAGACTTAATTTATAAGTTTGATTTGATTAAATAGTTTTTTTTACCATTAATCTACACAGAATACCCCATAAAGACAATTCAAAAAGAAATGTGTTTTTGGAAATTTGTTAAAAAATAAAAACGGAAATGCCTCATATACAGACCTTTTATTCAGTACTTTGTAGAAATGCCTTTGGCAGTGATCACAGCTTTGAGTGTTCTTGGGTATGCCTCTACCAGCTCTGCAAACCTTAATTTGGGCAGTTTCTCTCATTCTTCTTTGTAGATCCTCTCAAGCTCTGTCAGATTTCATGGGGAGCGTCTGTGAACTGCGATCTTCAGGTTTCCCTATGGATGTTCAATGGGGTTCAAGTCCAGGCATTGGTTGGGCCACTCAAGGATATTCACAGACTGGTCCTGAAGCCACTCCTGCATTTAACTGGCTATGTGTTTCAGGTCGATGAAAGGTGAATCTTGGCCCCACTCTGAGCTTCTGTGCGCTCTGCATTAGGTTTCCTCAAGGAACTCTGTATTTTTTGCTCAGTTTATTTTTCCCTTAATCCTGACCAGTCTCCCAGTCCCCGCCGCTGAGAAGCATCCCCACAGCATAATGCTCCCAACACCACGCTTCACTGAAGTGATGGTATTAGCCAGGTGATCAGCAATAACTTCCTTTCGCCAGACGTAGTGCTTGGCACTCTGGACTAGAGTTGGCAATCTGGACTAGTTCTATTTTGGTTTCATCAGACAAGTCTTCTTTTTCCCCATGCTCTTAGAGTCCTTCAGGCAGCATGTCATATGCCTTTTACTCAAGTGGCTTTTGTCTAGCAACTCTACCATAAAGTCCTGATTGATGGAGTGCGGCCTCGATGGTTCTTCTGGCAGGTTCGCTTATCCCTGCAGAGAAGTTCTGATACTCTGTCAAAGGCCATTGGGTTCTTGGTCACCTCCCAATCAAGGCCTGTCTTGTCTGGTTACTTAGTTTTTCTGGATGGCCAGCTCTAGGGAGAGACTTGGTGGTTCCAAACTTCTTCTATTTAACAATGACAGAGCCCACTGTGCTCCTGGGAAATTTCAATGCTGTAGCAATTTTTTATAACCTTCCCCAGATTTACGCCTCAACACAATTCTCTGAGATCTACGGAGAGTTCTTGGTTTTTGCTCTGACATGCACCGTGAAGTGTGGGACCTTATATAGACTTGTGTGTGCCTTTCTAAATCATGTAAAATTATGTATATTCAAACAAAACGTGTGGAGGAAATGAAGGGGTCTGAATACTTTCCAAAGGCACTGTATGTTATTATATTATGTGTGTTTGCCGTTAGGGAGGGTCCGGACTCTATGTCCAGGTTTCATAATTTATCATAATCAGGTTTCATTATTAATTGTGATTTAAAATGGAATCCTGCATAATAGTATGGTGTTTTTTTCTCTCACGTATGTCCATAAAGAGTTTCTGAGCTGGCCAGAGGTAGAGAGGCTGTTCAGACAGTTTGTGTTTGAGAGCATGCCTCTGACCCAGGTGGACGAGAGCGGCCTGCTGACGGCTGCTTGTTCCCCACAACCTGCCTGCCTACCCTGGGATGATCCGGTCTGCTTTGGCAAGTGCAACTTTGGACACAGAAAAAGCACTTTATGACAACTGCTGATGTAAAAATGGGGCTTTATTAAATACATTTGATTGATCTGACGGAACACCAGGTACAGACATCAGTACAGTCATCTGGAAAGTACATCACCTGAAAAGTTGTCTTTTTGAAAATATTTGTTGTAATCTTCGCTTACACATTATTCACAGATAAACATAAACCTAATTTAACCAATAACACTGAAAGATTATACATTGCAATCATTTTTAAAATAAAAAATCAACAGAAATGCAATTTCAGAGCTCAGAAAACACAAGTACACCCTTAGCTTCATAGGCTGGTGTTGCCCCTTTGATAGCTGGCATGGTCTGCTTCAAGTTGCTACTGTGCTCTTGGTCTGAATTTGGTGGGACAACTTGTCTTATTTACCTTGGCAGTGGTCTGGACTTTCCTCTATTTGTAGATGATCTGTAGGACAATGGAATGATGTACCTTGAATTGCTTGGAAAAGGCTTTTTAACCCCTCTCAGAATCATGGGAATCTGAACTCTTTTTTTTCTCAGGGCATTGGATAGATATTTCCTATTGTGGCTTGATGTGTTACCAGACACCCTATGATTACGACCAAACCAGACCAAGTTTCTTATCTTTATGGAAGAATGGACCCTCTCAATTACTTTCTAGTGATTTTCAAATGATTTTTACTTGTTTTGATGCGCCTGATTTTACATTATAGCCATTTCATGTGCTTTCCACATTTAATTGCATAAATGGGTTCAAAGTAAAAAAAAGTGTGATTACCTTTATCAATGAATGTGGTTGGAGTTTAGCTCAAACATCCATGTGTCCAAATAGGTACAAACAAAAAAAGAAAAATCCTCAGGGTATATTTACCTTTTCACATAATTGTATGTACTATGATTCATCACTAAACTAATCACCTGTATCCATTGCCCTGACACTGTAGTTGGCAACACAACAAAATCAGATGTAACTAGGCTATTGACGATCAGTCTTGTTGTGGCCCCATGTGTCCGACTTTGTCTCTGACATGTCAGCTAGGGGTTACGACACCGACTACTTCGAATCCCACTTCATTAGCTAATGTTACATTTCCTCTACAGCTAAGGGGTTCAAGGGGCGTGAAGCGGACGACAGTTTGTCCAATGTGATGGCTGTGACTGACCTTCAGAAGTGTCGCCTGCGATCGCTCAGGAACTGGCGCTATGCAGAGCACCACGATTCCAAAGTCTTTCCGCAGGTCAAGTTTAAAAAAAAAAAAACAACAACATATTTTCTGTATTTGTTTTCATATCATTTCTGAGACATTTCATGCTTTGTTGACAGAGACCGTGGGGTAAGATAGACATGAAAGTTCTGACTCAAAGAGCAGTGCGGCGGATTTGAATCCGTGCATTGGAGGCTTAGAGTTCACGTGCATTGGAGGCTTAGACCACTGTTCCACCCTGGGCCGCTGACAAGTGGATTTTGTAACTGCTCTTTGTGTCTTGCTTTAGATTCTTCAGACTGCCTCTCAGTCCTACGGCTGCATGGACTCCTTCTGTGGTAGTCAGGACAACACTTTGTTTCTCGTCTGTCACAATCCCATGAACTCTCAGAGACGGTGCAAAGAACTGTGGGAGGTGTCTCTTCACACCGACGTCGGGTTCAGGTGCAGAAATAACCTCTTTTGTAGATTTTTGCTCAAATGTACTCAACAGTTGTTTCCAATTTACTCCTGAACCAATTTGTGTTTTTCCAGTATACTGGATTGATTCAAATGTAAGCTCTTTCTAACATGTTGTTGCTGTTGGCAGGAAGTACCTAGAGCATGTGGCAGAGTCCATCTCTGATTGGACAAGAGAGGAGGAGGCCAAATGGCTAGCTCTGCAGGCCAAGAGCGTGTTGGGTAATCTGAGAGTAGCCACGCCTTCGGACTACTCAGAAAAAGACAGGACAGAGTCGGCTGTCAAGAAGGGCACAGTCGCAAGTAAGTCCGTATCAGTGATGACGTTTCAATGTTTTTCATACCCAGGCAGCAGTCAAGCCATGAATATTGCATAACAACTCACTAGCGTTGGCGCACATTGATGCACAACCTATCTTACACCCAGGACAAGAACAAGTGCTGAAAATATTTTCATGGCCCCGCAACCCCAGAGGGTGTGCTGTGCGCTATTGACAACAAATGCTGACTACTACTGTTTCTTCTGATTTCACAGACCAAAGCGGTTTATGCCGTATCACTACTTTTGAAAGCTAGGCCCTATCTAGCAAGCTAACTTTACTTGAGAGAATGCTAAATTGATCAGCTCACCATTCTTGGATATCTGCATTAGCTATCCCTGTTCTTGCTGGCTAAAGATGGAAGGGGCTTTTGTTATTAAGGTTATTTGACCATTGGCTATTTGGCTCAGCCAACTTCTTCAACATTTTCATGCAAATCATGTTTTTTGGATGTGCTAAAATGGCTTTTATTATCGCATATAGATCATGTTTTCTGATGTGCAATAGTTAGGCTTCCCCTGTAATTGATTACACATCTCACGTTTCAGAACAGTCTGTATTTTAATACTTGGGTCAGGAAATCCTGTAGTAAACTCAGTAGATTACAACCAACAAAGCACTTATACAGGGGTTAGTTCTAGTAGTTATAATACCAGAGTTACATTTGTTGGGTCTCTGAAGCCTATCCACACACACACATACACACACACATGCACACTTTATCACGTGTTCCCTGTGAATCTGAAGCGTCTTCGGGAAGGTCTCCCATGATCCCAGAGGAGGACCCTCCAGACCAATACATCAGAGAGGACTCTCTCAAGGTCTGTGCTTTCTCTTGCTTTGTCTCTGACTTCTACCCACATTTACAGTGTGATTTGTTTGTTTTTTATTGCTAAGAGGTTTTTTTCCTCAAACCTTAGCAGTAAAACAAAACCAATGGGACAGAATATAGCTGAGTGGTTATAACATTTGGCCCATAACTGAAAAGTTTGTTAGTTTGAATCTCTAAGCTGATAATAATGTGTCCTTGAGTCAGGCACTGAATCCTAATTGCACCTGCAGGTTGCTCAATATAAGAGCAAGTTTTTTGTTTTTGAACAAACCTCCTTCTAGGCATGGAAAATAGAGCAGGAGAGACTGAAGGAGGAGCAGACGAAGAAAACCAAGAAGGACAAAGGAGGGAAGGCAGGAGGCTCGGCAAAAAGGGCGGAACGTGCCGACTCGTCCAGAGAGAAAAAGAAAACTCCGTCGTCCACGAGGAAGAGTCGTGAGGACGTATCAAAAACACCCAATCCGGTTCTGGGTAATCCCGTAGACGAAAGGACTGACTTGCAGTCGCCCAGTGAAGTCTTCACTGTAAGTACAGTACTAACCGGTGATGACTAGTCTAGTGTGAGAGATCACCATGTCTCAATTGTCTCCATGACATATCTTATTTAAGAGAGGTAAGATGAAGTGAGTAAGGCAGTCATGGCTTGTTGTGCAGGGATTCACAGGCTACAGCGTTGATGGACAGCTCATCCAGGTCTCAGGCCGGGTCGAGTCCCTATACCCTTCTGACGGCGGCCACATCCAGGTGGAGACCATCCACTTCGTCCAGGGTGAATACACGAGCCGCCGCTTCCAGGCCACCGTCAGGACGCGCGCCTTCCCCCTTCGCCTGCTCATTCTCTAAATGTCTTCGGTTTCCAGGGCCGACACTCCTCAAAGTGAGTGTGACGAAGGACAAGCACCATTTCTACACCCATATCACTCAGCCGATCAGAGTCCTGGATGACAGGCCAAAGGAGACACAGTGTGCGGGCAGTGGGTGCATGAGGCTGGGCTCGTTCTCGGCTGTGCTGGATGTCGGCATGCACCTCTCCTACAGTCACTACGGACCAACCGGAGAACATGGTGAGTGAGCCCGTTTGTCATGCTATTAATTAGTTGACATGGAGGCCGGTCAGGGATCTGATCTGGATGTCCCCACAGGTTCCAGCCTCTCCACCGTCCCCTCTGACCTCCTCCGGAAGAAGCCCCAATCCTCCCAGAGCCCCGGAGATGTCCAGCCACCCAGAGAGACCGACGAGACCCTAACGAACACAGAGGTTAGCGTTAGCAAGTACATTGCCGTCCAGACGCTGTAAGGATTTCGCTTTTGTTCGCCTCAAATGATGAGCCACTTTCTTTTTAAAGCTTTATTTCCTTTTTAAAACAAAACCATATTTCTCTTTCAAAAGGAACTACTATTTTTACTTCCCTGTATTTTCTGTCCTTCTGTGGTCCTGCTCAGACCCAAGTCTGTGAGAGTCCTGTCACATTACCAGGCAACACTCCGTTCCAGGTGCTCAACATCTCCACACCCAGTGGCCTTGTGCTGCAGTTCCTCCGCGACGACACCGATGGTCAGTGTGCCTGGATGGTGCTTCGTTAGCGTCCGGGTGTGTTTTACAGTGTGAACACCGTCTGTCCGTTGACACTGCTGCTCCTGTGTCCCGTAGGCGGTGAATCGGCGGAGCGCGATGACGTGATGGTGAGGCAGAGTTTCCCGCTGCACCGCGGCGACGGCGGAGGGCACCGCCTCGGCAACCCCTCCCTCCACGGGGAGCTTTCCAGGGTCATCACGGCCGAGGGCTCCGTGGTCAAGTACATGAGAGATGGATCTACACAGGTACCCCTGAAAAGACACAGGGAAACCCCACGCATGGCTGCACACAACTGGGCTAATCCGTCCCTCACTGGACTCTCACTCAGACAATACAGTATATTAAAGAGAATCCTGTGATTGGTGAGCAGCTTTCCATCAGGGATGAAGTGTCTGATCTGAATAGACTTGTTTGCCCACCAACAAGCAAAGCCGGTTAGCCAGGGTCTTTGCCCGCTAACCGGTGCTTCTCCTGGTGCTTCTCCCGGTGCTTCTCCCGGTGCTTCTCCCGGTGCTTCTCCCGGTGCTTTGGCTTTCATACTGCTATAAAAGCCTCATCCAGAATAAATGGCAGCGCTCCGTCATTCCTGGCCTGAGAAAGCATTTTGTTCAGAGATAATGAGAGCGAATAGCTGATATTCTTATAGAACGCCCTGGGGATTCTGTCTGGCCTGGGTTTTAACCACTCTCTAAGGTTTTAACTGTTTCTTGACTTTCTCAGAGAGTGATATCTGCATTCAGGGAGTCACAATCATCTTGTTCATAGAGGGTGGTTATACTCCAGTAAATCCTGCCTGTTTAAAGGACTTGGTTAAGATCCATAAAGGGATTCATTAAATGGGTGAAATCTTTTAACAGAATCCTTGGGGGAAGTGTATTAGTCCATTTACAGACTTACATTTACAGACTATTTTTATCACATATTTTCCTGTGATGATCATCAGGCTGTGAATTGTGATGTATATATTATGTGCTGTAGGCATTCATTTACAGTGGATTGCTAAATGAAAATCTAATCTATAACTCAGATCTAACTCATTATAATAGCCTTCCATTTTACTCTGAAGGAAATGTAAATATTATATCCTTTGAACATACACATTCAAACTAATGAGCACACAGACAGGCAGTTTTGTTCACAAGTATTTGTTTTTCTATCCTGGTGGGACCACAAAAAGTATCCATGTTCCCTATCCCCTGTCTTTAATCTTACTTTAAACTAATTAATGTCTAAATTTATCCTAACCCCTTACGCCTAAACCTAAATGTGACCGAAATTCAAACACTTACCGCAATTGTAAGTTTTACCAAAAAACATAAACTGTAAGCTGGAAATAGCCATTTTACTGGCTAAAAACATTCTGGGCACTGATTTGTTAGGTTTGGTTATCTTTTTTACAGGTTTGGTTATCTTTTATTGTTAGATGTGGATCAAACACACACACAGTGTTTTCAACCCTCTTTTTGACTGTGGTCTGTTTCTGTAGGTGCTGTTTGCAGATGGTTCTGTCAGTACCAGTCCAGGCTCAAGACCTGTCACGTTCCTCCCTCCTGAACTGCCTGCTAAAGACGAGGAGCTGCTGAAGGACTCACAGACACTCGAGGGCAAAGACAGGAAGGGTAAACCGCTCCCTAACCAATTAATACACTATGACTGTGATATTCCGCCGACCCGGTAGGCTTCTAAAAATGTTCTGTCAGTGTAACTTTTTAAAAAGATCGTTTTTAAAAAGCGAGTGTCGTTTATTTGGTTTTGTTTTTAAATTATGTGGAATGTCGTGCCTGGCAAAGGGAATGGAGAAATTATGGAGAGAGTGTTTGTGAGCAGGTAAGCTGAGCTCCAGGCAGAGCATGGGGGCTGACCAAAGCCAGAGTGATCCAGAGCCCAGGGAGGACCAGCGGAGGTCCGGCCAGGCCCAGGGGAGACAGGGGGCCAGTTGGATCACCACAGCCCCCTCCGGGTACAGAGTGGCCACCATAGGGGACCAGACCTTCGAGCCAAGTCCTGTCCTGGCCTTCAGAGCCACAGACCCAGTCAGCCAAACTGTATGTTACAAACACCTTGGACTTTTATAGGCTTAATGAGATTCATGCTCACTGTTTTGAGCACCTGAAAATTGTGAACTTACTAGTTATTTTTCATATGCAGTAGAAACACTCTTATCAGAAAACATGCAAACGACTCATAACAGTATTTTATTTTAAGATCAAGACCTACAGGCCTCTAATGTACCCAGGGCAGGAATGTTTTCAACTCTGTTGTTGCTGCTGCAGCCCAGAGGTCCGGTTTTACCCTGACGCGTCCGTCTGTGTGGGCAGGTTGTGATCACACGGGAGGACAAGGTGTTGTCTGTGTTGGACCGAGACGGGACGGTGATTGTGGACCATGCAGACGGGACCAGGATTACCACCCTGTACCAGGAGAGAGAGGCCCGCCGTGGCTGGTCCCTGGAATGTCTTAACACGGGTACCCAACACGCAGAGTCCTAACATTAACCCGAAGCCATGACCTTCAACCCTTAACCCAGAGGCTCAAAGTCAGATGTGACATTGGTAGTCTGTGCTTCCTGTAAAAAGTGTGTAGAAAGGACTGTGTGTGGTGATAATATTTATGTTGTGTTACCAGCGCGTAGGCCTAGCAGCTCTGTGTGTCACATGGAGAAGGTCGTCACGGTGGAACAGCCGGGCTTTGCCACAGTAGCCATGTTCACCGAAGGCAGGAGCTGCAGCGTGTTCTTTGGAGACAGTACCGTGGTCACCGCCACCCGGGCCGGAGCCTACCATGTAAGACACTTTGCATGGACTACAGACACATCTCAAAAGACAACCTCTCGCCTCAACTCCTTAAAATGTCGAATGGAAAGGTGGAGAGAAAACCCAGTCTTCAGTTTAATTCCCCAATCAACTGCTATGGGTTGGAATGTGAACAGGCCATGTCTCCGTGTTCGCTCTAGGTGTACCCTACCGGTGTGGGCTTGCTGTGCATCAACCCGGACGGGAGTAGTGTGTACGCGTCAGAACCGGAGAGCAGCTCAGAACCGGGCCCGGCCGGCTGGAGCTCGAGGGAGCGGCCCGGCTGCTACGTGATGAAACACTCCGCTACCACGGCTGCAGACAAGCTATGTGAGGTCACTGACCGCCACGGAAACCACTTCCAGGTGTGTTGTCTGCCTCAGATGGTGGCGCTCTAAACCCCTGGCCCCTATTACACCTCAAATCAAAATCGGACGTTCGTTTGTCACAAAGCGTTTACTGTGTGCACCATCTGGAGATGTCATGCTGTATTTAGTCAAAATGTGTCTATTGTTTGTTACCTTGAATGTACTGTTTATTCTAATCATTTTTACATAATTTATGGTGTTCTGTGTGTGATCTTGTTCTCCTGCATTTGCATGCCTTTGGTCAGTTGTCTTTAAAACTGATAACTGACCTGATTAAGTACCATTTAAATAAAAAGTTCAATGAAGACATTTTCAAACAAACTGTATTCACAGTAATAAACCTCTTTATTTAAAATTCTATAAATATTATGACTATTTGCTATTATAAATGATGTAGTGTTATATAAATCCATCTCTTACTCCTCCTGAATGTAAAGCATGGTGTACTGCTAAAAGGAGTTATTTGTCCTACAGTCTCTGAATGCATTATTATATTCGCCATCCTAGCGTGTTCAGGGGATTAGCGTACAATACACCCAACAGTCCAGCTGGTTTCATTATAAAAACCTGTTTGGTGCAGTGGATTAGGAAACACCGTGGTTCATTGAAAAGGCCTTGTTGAGTTCCATTGTGTGCAGGTGATGGGAGACGGCCAGACGTCTGTGGAGATCTCCAGTGCTCTGAACAGCAGTGGGGATGAGGATGAGGATGTGGATGAAGGGGATACAGAGGGAGAGCTGGCCAAGCATGTTGGAGATAAAGTCCACTTGCCCAGGTAGACTTCAGTGTAACTATGTATTCCAATATCCCCTAGTTTGGCAGCTTTTACCCACCTGTGTTCTGGTTTTGCCAACACGTGGTGGATGGTCTGACTCGTTCTCTTTTCTACGCCCTGCTGCTGTGATGTGTTCTGTCTGTGACTTCTGAATGGATTGCAGGTTCTTCATGGCCCATGAAGACGGGTCTGGTACTGAGCTCCTGTACTCGCGAGCAGTAGAGGAGGTTTTGGACCGGGCCTACACCGACCCCACCGTGGCACTGCTCAAGGAACATCTCCCGGATCGACCCGGTAGGTTCCAGTTCTTTTGCAGACCTGTTGTCTGTCACCTGCCTTCGTGATACTCTGTCCTCATGGAGATGTTGTTTCTCCTTCCCGTGCTGTAGGAGTTCTGGGAATAACGGTACTGAGACCCGCTCCTCAGGACGTGTGGTCCAGGTGGGTCATTCAGAAACAGAACAAGGACATCATGCCTGCTAACCTTAAATCCAGGAACTGGGAGAACTTCCCCTCTGTGGAGGTACTATTAGTTACTAAGACAGAATCTTTGAAAAAATGCACCAGAATTTCTCTATAGTTGTAACATTATGTATCATTCAACCTTGCAAGTTTCTGAGTTTGCTTTAATTTAAAGGAAATGTTAAATGCACAACCCTACTCCCTCTGAAACAAACAAAAAAACCTCCACATTGACGCTCCTTAGAGGAAGACGCTGGGCCCCCCGTTCGGGACCACCCTGGGCTGGGGTCTGACCCTGAAAGAGAAGCCTGGTTCTGAGGGCGGCCGGGTGGTGCCTTGTTGTCCCGACGTCCTGGAGGTCCGGCAGCTGCTCCAGTACCGTCCAGTCAGCGGGCAGCTCCGCAGGACCCTGGACACGCGCCTCAAGGTTCTCCATATCTCTGTCTATGTCAGATGGGATGTTACCTGACCGTTTGGGAATTCTCCCCTCAAAAATCATTTCAAAACCATTTCCAAATATTTTTCCTGCAGAGAAAAATTGTTTGTTATACATTTTGATTAATAATTTTTTTTTTTTTACATTTGAGTAATTTTAGCGCATTTATGCGAAGCAACTTATAGTAGTGAGGGCATACTTTTTGATACCGTTCTTTTCCTTCTTCGTACTTGCCCCCTGTGGGGATCGAACCCACAACCCTTTGCATTGTAAGAGGCAATATTAAACACTGATGTGACACAGTAACGAAAATATAACAAGATTTATCATGTTGTCGTCATGCAGGAGTACATGGAGCAAGTGATGCGCAGGGAGAGCCTGTCGGAGGAGATGCAGCTGAAAGACCCCCGCTCCGAGGAGGAGAAGGTCCGTGCTGTCGACCTGCTTAAGCTGGTCCTGGTCAGTACAGACACACCACACACACACACACACACACACACACACGGTAATCAAATCACTTCAGTTATGCTCATGAGTCACAGCTGTGTTGAATCATTTCAATTTGGACTATTTTCACGTCTTCTGCTTTCTCAGTCAGAACGCCCCACCACCGCTTCAGAGAAGAGCCCCGGTGAGTCTGGTTCATCTGGTTCTGCCAAGCCTTAGAGGGTGCTTGGGGGAACTGTGGGATAGCGGGACGGCAAAGCCTTCCCTTTATGCCTCGCTGGCGACTTTGTTTCTTTTGTCTGCCGCTCCACAGATGTTGCCGCTCTGTACATCCATGCGCTGACGCCGCCAGGCCTGCAAACAGAGGCTTCTGTCTCCGAGAAAGACATCCGCAGGTGGTTTAGAATTATCAGCCTTGGCTTGGATCTGATCCTAGAATTATATTTGAGAACTGTAATGAATGTTAGTTCACAAACAGACAGAATTTCCCATTCAACAGTCAAAGAAAGGGCTTTGTACAATGGATCAAAAAAACATTCTTTTTTTTTTACTGAATCGGGTGAGTTTGCCGCTCCGGTCACCTGGTCATCCGTCTGAAATGTCCCTCTTCCCAAACCAGTAATTGGTTAAGAAGACAAAATAAGACAGACAACCAACTCTATCTTCCTGAAACCGACCGAGCTCTGCGTCTTTCTCCCTAATTGACCTGCTGTCCACCTGAACCCCATTTTGACTGGGTTTGGTGGTGATCTGTCTCAGTGAGGTCACTTTTAGACAAGGTGAGATCCCTCATTAAAAGCGGTGTGATTTTCTAGGAGCTTGGCAATTTCAGTGGGGTGATCATGTGACTGGAGAGCACCTCCTCGTTTTTATTCGGCCCAGTCCAGTCTGTAGGCCAGAACCACTTCCAGCGGTATCACTCAGTAGCCTTGCTCTCTTATCTCTGTGCTAATGGACACGGATGAGCTGTGAACCTGAACCTTTCCAGCGTTTGACCATTCCCGTTTTCTAAACATTATACACTCCCCTTCAATACAGAGGCAGTGAAGGGCTATCAGAGACTAGGTGGAAAAGCAGGATGGAGCAACAGCGGTAACTACACTTTACATTTAGTCATTTAGTAGACACTCTCATCCTGAGCAATTTACAGAATTAGGAAAGATAATGCAATACAGGCTAACGGTATTTTACAGAATTAGGAATGATAATGCAATACAGGCTAACGGTATTTTACAGAATTAGGGATGATTATGCTATACAGGCTAACGGTATTTTACAGAATTAGGAATGATAATGTTATACTGGCTAACGGTATTTTACAGAATTAGGAATGATTATGCTATACAGGCTAACGGTGTTTGGGTTTTCATTGTTTGTATCTTGTTTTGTTTTCCTTATCCCTGTCATAATGATTCTGCTGTTCAGACGGGATCTGGACCAGGGGAAGGTGTACAGACATGCTCTCAGGAACGTCATCATTCCGCCATACTTCCACTCAGAGAACGGGCCAGGCTTTGAGTCTTCAGAGGAGGTATCACAAATGTCACGGCCGAAGGCGAACGCCGCTGTCAATATTCCGTCTGTACTTAACGACCCCTATCCTGTCAGGTCCCAGATATGAGAGTTTTGTCTCAGAGCCTTCCTCCCTTCCCTAAGACGGCGGACACCCAGAGCTTCATCAAAGATGCCCCTGAAGAGACAGGTAACAATTGGACCGTGGTACATTTCTAACCATATCAGTGGTATAGTTAGACATTATTCATACCTGTATTTAGGCACCATGTAATTGGAATCCGCTAGTGCAGAAAGTGACTCAGTTTTGCATGACACTTGTTTTTGTATGTTTGAGATTCGCCTCATCGACCTCTGAATCCGACACAACCTCCTGCAGCAGGAAGTGATGCGCTACCTGTCGGGAGACCCACCAACCCTAGGTCTCAGACTGCAGGTCTGTAGTTAAACCCTTATCGTGTTCCTAAACCCAACCCTATTCTCCCCTTTAAGCTCTTCCTCAACTCTAGCACCATATGGCGTTGAAGGTTATTTCCCCATTCATTATGTATCAGTTACTAATCTTATGTCATCTAATCATAGCCTGGTCTCTCCATGGTGTGTCTTTATATTTCTGTGTGTGTGTGTATGTGTGCATACTTGGCGTGTGTTCGCGCGCACGCATGTCTGTGTGCGTTGCTGTAGGGGACAGTTTCCATGCAGTCTCCACTGACAGGCGGCGCCGTTGTGACGCAGAGCCTGGTAGCGCCCAGCTGAACGTGGCAGGAAACCCGCGCACACACAGAGTCAAGCTGCCACCCTCCATCCTCAGCTCCAAACCCTGCAGTACACCCAACCAGCAGGTAACTACAACACACACGCAGACACACACACAGATGCCCACGTTAGTATTCATCACCCACCCAGTGGGAAGTGCGTGTGTGGATTGAGGAAATGTTTCCGACGAGGTGTGAGTTGATGCGGTGTGGGCTGGGAATTAGACTGAGAGGACGTGTGCTAAATGGGGATGCGTGTGACTCACTGGGCCTCCTGCCTGCCACAAGGCTGCTTCAGCTGGACCAACTAAAGTCTAAAGGGAGCTAACACATGTCCTTTGATCTTGGTTTATGCTAATTCACTGAACCATCCCTGTTCACACTCCGTTCATGTTTATTAATATTACCAACAAGGAAGAAGCAGGCGACGTCATGATGCTCCGTACATTCTACTAAGCTACAGCCTAAAACACATTCAGATTCGGTCAATTAAGGCCTTTCTTTTTACTTCCTTAGAGTCTGATGAACCATTTTACATTTATACGAACACATAACATGCAGTATAAGCTGTTTATATAGACTTGTCATTAGCTCACAAAACTACATGAAACGGTATCAACAAGTTCATCTGACAGTGGGGAAGTGACTACATTTATACGTGGCTGAATCGCAAAAACAATTCCCCCAACTGCCCCTTTAAGTCCGAGAGGTGACAGAGGTTGGTGTCAGTTCTTGCGTGTAGAGGAGCCGGTGAGGAGGAAGGTGAAGACCGTGTCTGTGACGGGAGGCCAGCAGCGACTCCCTCGGGGGTTTGAACTCCTTCCAGCGGAGGTCCAGTTTGGAGCGCTGAAGGAGGGCTGCACCTACAGTGTCACAGTACTGATGAAGAACGTTGGCTTCGACACCTGCAGGTCAGTCAACACCTCCACGCTGAAACCCATGATGTCTGTGGACCCGTCCGACTAATGTCTTCTTAAAAATGGATCCTCATGGCACCGGCTGCCACCCGCATGTCGGTACTTACGTTTCCTTCTGTGTTGTGGCACTGTAGGTTCAGCGTAAAACAGCCAACCCCTGGAACCGGCCTTAGGGTGATCTACAGCCCAGGACCTGTAAGTTCTGATGAACTATTCACTCCATTCCGTAGTGAGCTTTATGCAAATCATTCATTAATCGTTTCACTTTTGCTTTGTTAGAGGATTTTTTAGTTCACCTATTTTGACCTGGATTCTATCTGAAAGGTAGTTCGATTACAGCTTTTAAGGGCTATTTCCTACTGAGCCGAAATCTGCAGCATTTACAGTGTACAGTCTCTCTGTGAACGTGACCCTCAGAATCCGCCTATCAGCTGCATTCAGTTTTAATCCGGGCCTTCGTTGGCTTTTTACAATTAAGAAAACGGCATTGACCCTTGATCCCTGTCGCAGGTGGCTGCTGGGATGAAGACGGAGCTGCAGGTGGAGCTGTACGCCATGGCCGTCGGCCTGGAGGAGCCAGCCGAGGGAGAGGCCTACGTCTCACACCATGTACACATCAGGACGGAGAGCGAGATCCTCTACCTGCCCGTCTCAGCCAATATCCTCATGGTATCACTTCACTTCTATTTGCTTTGTGGCCCATAGACGGTCTACAGATGGTCAACCTATTGCCTATGGTCAGGTTTCTTTCAGTCAAAGCAGCGATGGTCTGACTGTTGTCCCCTCCTTAACGAGTGGTCTCACCCATCCTCCCTGAGCGGCTATATGACAGCAGGACCAGGGACCATACCAGCGGGGCCCAGGTGGGGGTGTCAAAGGTCCGCCTCATCTCCTCCAACCCCCCAGTCAGACGTGGAGTGGTCCTGCCTTACAGACTACTCCCCACCACAGGTGAGGGGTCAATATGGTGACGTTGTGTGCAGGATTTATTACTGCATGAACACTTTAACCAGTGAAACGGGCAAAGAGGCATCGCTAGTGGCTCAGCAGACTGTCACAGCATCTTAGACGCATGTCACCGTAACACGGTGTCATATTTTTGAAGATATTATATACTGTGTAAATATATATATATATAGAGAGAGATATATATTATTCACTACCACTTAAAGGTCTTTCTTTTTACTTCCAGGAAAACTTGGCTGAGACACCGATTGACATACAACCAATCTGAGAAAGAAATCACTGTGCGCTAGTGTTACTAAGGGCTGTGTTATAATTGTTTTGTGGAAAGGTTGGTGAATAGAATTCATTTTAGGATTAAAAAACAGTGAAATGACGTCCCTTGTTTTTCCTGTGAGTTAAAACGGCTGGGCGACTTCAGAGACGCCAAGCCAAAGAACAAGAGACCCCCAGTCAACCAAACTGCGTGCTTTATTGATATACACAGTAAAGCATTTATTATACAGGAGTAAGGCATATATTTGGTGGAATTTGATATGTAGTGGAGAAATGAGTTATTTAAAAAGATGGATAATGCAACAAAACAGTGTGTTGAACATGCAGCCGGTAACTACCGTTACTATGGCGCAAAACAAAGTGGTCATACAAATGGAGATCAAAACCATAAACTGGTTGGACTTAGCGTGGGTACTATTGTTAAAACACATTGATTACACTCCTGTCGATGCAATTCCACACAAAAAAGTAAACCAAACACAACAGAAATAAAACATGACAAATGCACCGTTGCAGGAAATCAACTGTAGTAATGTCCAGGATGGATACAGTAGTGCACACTGATTTAGTTTCCTTAATGTCTGGCGTTTCATATCCAACATGGTCAGGAAACAGAGGACAGTACAGTGTATCTGAAACGCATTCAGGTAGGAGGAAGTCACTCCATTTCAAAACATGGATGGATTCTTTTAGACAACTACAGTAGACTATTTTCTACAGTCTTTCTGGGGAAGGAAATAGAGAGGATCAGAAGACATAAAGACAATTTGTGAGTTGGGTTTTAAACAGTGTAGAAATGAAATTCCTGGGCTCTCTAGAATTAGTTTTATCTTAAAACACAGGACCAGTGTAAAGGTAGTTCTAATTCAAATTATGTGTAAATTAAATGACTTCATCATGCAATAAACCAATATTACTTGATTTTGCAATATTAATATCACTTTCTGTCAGTGGTAAAGGCCCAGTCCGTAATTTGGGGGAACAAAACAGCTGTAAATATCACAGGTCAGGACTTTAACATGTAAGTATATGTAGGAGTCCACCACAGCGTTATTGAATGCAGGCCAGGACCATACTAAAATAAACTCTAAAATTCTAAACTTAAAACATCCTTAAAATCACCTGTGGATGTATAGATGGATGATTTGATAAAAATGAGTTTGACCAGCCCAAAGCAAAAGCTATGAAGCAATGTGGAAATAAGTTACCTCCACATACCGCACGGTAACACACGTCCTCACGTACAAATACACACGCACACACACACACACACACACACACACACACACACACACATGCAAACATACAGTGTCAGTCAGTCTATGCTGAAAGGGTACAGGGGGGACTGCATTGCCTTTACAGTATATAATATTTTGTTGTTATAATAAATGTTTTGTAATATAAAGCACCCTTATGTGTACAATCTTTCATTTGGATATAAATGTTCTGAAATGCACTCCATACAAAGAAATGGCAAACACGTTCACAAGATTTTACACACAACTTTTTCTCTTTTTTATACAATTGCATAGAAGTTTAAAAACCTGCCTTTTGTTAATAAAACAATGTTCAAGACTTAAGAAACTACTGAAATCTACAAGTTTTGTAACGGTGATCCTTCACAAAAATAGATGTATTTTTGTCTTTGTAAACGTGTCCAATCCAGTTTTCTCTTTTTTATACTAGAAAAGCATGCAGGGTTGGCTGGAAGTGGGGCGAGGGGCAGGCCCTTGTCTCCTGCTACTCGCCGCTCTGTTCTTCAGTCATCACGCTGACCAATGACTCCATAGCTCGACCCAGGTCATCTGCCATGTGAAACAGGCTTCCTACACTCAGTCCTTGGAACGGGGGGAGGGACAGTAGAGACCGTCAGGCAGAGTCACAGGCAGACACGTGAACATGTACAGACACCATCAAAAACGTACAAAAATCCCCACGACATGACAGAGAGAATAAGACGTGGACGGAAAGAAGAAAAATGGACGAGACGAGGGAGGAGACAGAATAGGAGGAACTAGCCAGAGGAGGAAGACAGACAGGGCTGGCAACCCCACTGACCTCTCATTGGTTTCCCCTTCGCCCTCCTGGGTCACGTCAACACAGAACAGGAAGAAGGGAGCAGAGGAAGAAAGTGGAATGAGGGAAAGATCAGAGGCCTGGGAGGAAAAACTCCATGTACTTTAAGAAGGCAATCGTGTCAGATGTATAATACTTTAGTAGTCAATAATTTAAAGTTTAAACTTCTGGCTTATAGTTCAAACATGTGCTCTATCAAACTCTCTATCATGTAGTTTGATAGAGAGTAATTATGACATTGAAGAGTGTGTGTGTGTGCGCATGTGCACGTGCGTTTGCGCGCGCGTCCTACCTTGGCTATGGGGGAACGAATTATTTAGCTGCTCCATGACTTCCTCCAGCCCTAATGCATCTTGGGACGGACTCGACAGCTCATCGTCACCTACAACAGAAAGTGGATATTCCCACCAGATTAAGACAGTGCCTCGGGTGACAAGACAATATGTTTAAAACAAACCTCCTTTTGTAACCAGCATACAAGCTGTGGTATCACAGAAAAAGCCATCCTTTTTACCACCAGACTGGTAAAAAGTGTGTAGTCACAAAAAAAAACCGACATTACAACTCCACATTATTAGAAAAAGACCCGTTCCGGTCTCACCCATGGTGTCAGTGGTTTGGCTGCCGGCCACACGCATCAGAGGCAGGCTGTTGTCGGAGCGCTGGGACGAGGTGGAGGGAGAGGACAACGTTGTACCATTCACCCTGGAGTCCGTCTGAAGAGAGATACACGCGTATAACTCGCCACCATCGTTAAATCCTGTCAACAGGGTTCCTGCTCTGAATGACATTTTACTAACAGGCCTCCTAACTCTTTGGCAATAGCCACAAAATGGCGTTCAAACACATGACCATGACAACGGCCAATCACAGCGACGGAACACAACAGGAAAGCGTGATGCAGAAACGGATCGTGGGGGAAAAGTCCATTGTTTTCGACCTGTTCCAGTAGCTGTCTGAGGCGATGTAGCTGGGACTCCAGCTGTTTGTTATGGTCCTCCAGGATCTGCATGCGGGCCTCTAGCCGTCCTTTGTGTTGCCGGAGCAGCTTAGCCTCAGCAATCAGCTCGGCGTCCCGCGGGCTCTGGGGCGACACGGGCAGCATCTCCGGGGGTGATGGGAGTGGAGACAGACCCCTGTGGTCGTGGGCCTTCTTCAGCTTGTCGTACTCCGCCTGCAGCTTCCTGAAGGGGGAAGACGGTCACGGAGTGTGTTACTGAGGGCTTCAACGGTGACGCGCGTCTCTGTGTGTGTGTATGTGTGTGTGTGTGTGTGTGTGTGCACGTCAGTGGGTTGTGTGCGCACGCGCTTCCTCCATCCCTGACTCACCTGTTTTCCGACTCCAGGTCGTTGAGCACTCTCTCCAGTTCGCCCTTCTCCTCGCTCTCCATGGAGATGAGGATCTGGGCAGGGCTGCGGGGCTGGCTGGGTGGGGAGCCCTGGTTCAGGCTCTGACAGTAGTGCTGAATCAACAGGTGTTCATCATCACTACAGTGCAACAGAGAGAGAGAGAGAGAGAGAGAGAGACAATCAACGGGCTTGCAGGCACACAAGCCCTCATCGTCAGTGCAACGCCAGGCTAGAGAGAGCGGGAGGGAGACGAGCCAAAGCTCTAGTTAGGTAGGTGCCATTCACCACAGATCTGTGTTGATTTATCCACTCAGAGGTTATCATGAATCATCTGTATTCATGATGGCTAGCGAAATGGAGAATGTAATGGGATAGTTTAAATTCAACATATCCAGCCTCTTTTCAGAGATGTGCTGAGGAGAATAATTTCTCTCGCTCTCTCCCTCTCTCTCAATCACTCTGAGCAAGAACTAGGTACAGAGCACAATGAGGGATTGGGGGAAGATTTTCCACACACTATACCTGACTTAGAAAGCAGTGGGCTACTTGATTTGGATGGTATGTTAAGCATGGTCTACAGAAGACCAACCTACGAACTAATAAAGTATTTACTGTAACTCTGTCAACATGCCAACAGTTCATCAGGGTTAACTAAAAGGACTGGCTGGTAAGTACACTGTTCAGAGTTTTGCCTTCTCCCCTACAGTCAGATGATTTTATGTCTCTGAATTAAAGGAAGTTGAATTTGCCAATGCATTAGCTGTTCCTATACATTTCCAGTCATTGCGTTAACACAGGTTTGCAACTGTGCAAGCGCATTATAGCAGCTTTCTTCAAACGCAGACAAATACAAAGGTTATTCACAACTTCATCTGACTGGAGAAATAGATGAAGAGTGAATTGCCAAAATTACAAATGATTTCTTTGAGCATTTAGACTAAACCTAAACCCTTTGAAGACAACTACTCCTGGGTTGCCAGTTCCCATCTGTTGTAGACATAAACATCTAAAAGAGACAACGTGGCTCAATAAGTAACCAATGGTAGTAGAAAACAGACAGACAGCAAATTACGAGGTAACATTTTTCGCCAAATCAGAACAATCAAGCCAATCAAGCAGCAAAATGTAAAGAAGGAGGCGGGCTCACATGCTCTCATTGGGTGAGATACTGTCATTCAGATAAGATCCATTACGGTTCTCCATTTCAGCTAACCTGTGGGGGGGAAGACATTTATTTTAGTAAGTAGTCACATTTAAAGGCCTGTGAACATTTACCACGCACACCAAATCAGGTGTGCCTGTTAGTCAGATGAATCAATGTGGTTATAAAAACGGTTAAGTCTCAGCCTAATAGTTTTGCCTTTGTGTGTTGTTGAAAGCACCAGTTACAATTGTCTGACTCTTGCCTTCTCTTAGACAACCTGCATGGGCTTATAAGACGTCTCAAGTGAACTGCAAGACGATTTAATCCTTTGTTAATTAGGTGGTGTTAAGAATGTATCATCTCCCACCAATACCTTCTAGATGAGGTTTAGAACGGACACTTTTTTTTCCTGAAAAATCTTAAATTGTAATTTGCTCAGCCACACAAATACCCTGCAGGCAGTTAGCCTGAAGGCATGTCTCAGATTCAGAGCCATGGCATAATACATCTGTGTAGTACAGGCACCAGACACACACACACACACAAGTAATTGTTTACCTTCAAGATTATTAGACATTTTTTGATGTGGTTCTCTCAGTTGGCTGCTCAAACAATAAGGCATGAGGGTCGAGGTCCCCTACTGCTGTTTTAAACCGGTTGCCAGCACATTTAGGAAAACATTTTGGAATATGGTCTCATATACCCTGGCTTGGAGCCAATCAGTATTCAGGGTTTGGACCACCCAGATTAATACATATTCACTGTATACAATGCAGCAATGGTTTTTCAGATGTTTTTTATAGCTCTGTAGCCTACAGCACACGACTAATTCAAAGTAATTATAAAAACCAGATCATCAAATCTTTTCATTTGCTGTTTTTTTTTGTAGCCTGCATGCAACGTTAGATGAGGACTGCGTGTTGTTTCACATCAACTGTTTTGCACTGTTTTAACTGAGAAAGTTATTACAGTAAAGTTATGACAGTAAAGTTATTACAGTAAAGTTATTACAGTAAGGACAACATATACAGTAGTTTAATGAAATGAGACCTATGCAGCATAAATCACCTCTATCGTTTTGCTCCACAAAGTTATTATTACATTTTCATCCTAAATACACCGATCTAGTTAAATAAAGGTAAAAGGATTTGATTTATTTTTCTATCAGCCCTGTGTGGTTCCCCTGGTAGAGATTGGGGCTGAATCCAAGGATTGTTGCTTCCACCAGTAAGCATGAGAGGTATGAAACATGAATAAATCATTAACCTGTTCAAACAGAAATAACGGTTACTTCTGTTTTTACATGCAGCTAACTTAAACGCTTACGTGTCTCACTCTCGTAGCACACACAGACAGCCTCCAGTTGACACCACATACACCACACACTCACCCATGCCCAAACTTGGGAGAGTGGACAAATTAATAAGTGATGAAGTTCAGCAGGCAAGACTTGTGTGAATAATGTGACAAAGGTGATTTTGCAGCATAGATCAATGGTAGGCAAATAAATTCAGCAGTGCACTCGTTAATAATAATTAGATCATTTGAATACAGTAATGAACTGAGCGCAACGGCAAACATGCCTCAACTAAGCCCAAAAAGAGATTCTACTTCAAAATAAGTAAGTTTCATACCTTGATTACATTGAGACACGATCACATAATGTATTTTCTTTGTGGCGTCGGAACAGATTTCCTATATTTCTAATACCATTTTTAGCTGTATTACAGGTGACATGTGTCTTTTTTATACTAAAATCTAAATAATAAAACTATTATTAACAAACTGAAGATTTCATCACATAGTTGTCTGTTTGAGAGCCCGTTCCCACCCATAGCCTGAGAGACGTCGCCTCGATGACCTCCAGTGGAGCCCACAATCATCCCGTGGTAATAGACCCCCCCCCCAGCAGGGCTGAAACGGACCCCAGTTCTCTTCACACAGCGTTTGACCAGAGAAACACAAGCCCTGATGCACTGTGGAGGGATTAAGGAGTCATTTCAGGAGTTGCATTCCACTCATTTTATTGCCGTTTGCACAGAGGGAGCAGCACTGACTTTATTGTTAACGGGTAATTCACAGCCAGCCACATGACTCTGGACCGAATACCTTGTTACAGGCCCCAGGCACACACAGCTACAGAGAGCTCAGTAAATAAAGGGGAGAAGAAAAGTGGCCATTGTGTGGGAATGCATATGAACACCTTGTTGAACCTAGGCCTGAAGGTCAACACTCAGTTAGTTCAGAGACTCTCAAGACACACAGTCAGTGGATGACTGACAGATCCCAACTATGTTACTACGTCTCAGTGGTTTGAAGTCTTCTAGTGGTTTTTCACCTTACCGACTTGCGTAATGCTCGATGCGTGAATGGGTGTCGTCGTGAGAGAGCTGGGGGGAGGACGCTGGCCTAGAGACAGGAGGACAGAGGAAAAGACGGAGAGAGATACAGGGAGAAAGAGAGAGACAGACACACAAAACCCCAAACATGTCAGATGATATAATCCAGTGGAAACTCACGTCAACACTATGGCACTGTGTCCCTGCGGAGTTATTCATTCACCGTGACGGTGTGACAGGATGACGAGGTGACAGGGTGGGGACAGGTCACAGGACGATGGATGACAGGGTGGGAGGTGTGTTAGCGGGCTTAATGGCTGAAGCACACCAAAGGGACATGAACACTGACAAACACAGTGCGTGTGTATGTGCCCGCGTGTGTGTGTGTGTGTGCACAAACGGCGTATCTTAATTTGTGCTAGATCAACACAGTGGGAAAATAATCCTGCATCTACAGGAAGCGTGAATTGTTATGACGGTTATAAATTACTGGACATTCTTGTAGGGGTTGGCGTGGGGGGGGGGGTGGCACTAAACAGGATGTGTGTGTTTGTGTATGTGTGTGTGTATGTGTGTGTGTGTGTATGTGTGTGTGTGTGGTACTCACTCATGCTCTACAGGCCAGAAGTTGATCAGAGTAACAGGACTGAAAGACAAGAGAGGTGAGATGAGGACAGAGCAGCAGGAGTACGAGGGTGACACCCACATGACGAGCAGAGAGGAGGAGCCACCTGAAGCCCAACAGGTACACACACACACACTCACGCGCGCGCACACACGCTTTATAGATACATCTTCACTATCACTCCCACACACACTTTACAGACACATCTTCGCTATCACACTTCACATATACATCACTAACATTCCCTCACACACACTTTACAGATCCATCTACTATCAGCCACACAGTCTGTTCCAAGTTTGTGAGAGAAGCTACTGCCCCGCAAAGTGGTGGCGCACTAATTCCTAATCCATGGACACATGTTCACCCGCTAGTAATGGGTGAACATGTGTCCATGGATTAGGAATTAGTCATACATGTACATTCCAACATATGAAAGATGGTAGAATGGCGTTTAGAAACCGTATGGTTCAAACGTTGGAACCCTGAATGCAGATTGGCTGAAAGCCTGGTATATGAGACCATGTGGAGGACTTCTACTGTGGCTGGTGACTAGTTTAAAACAGCTATAAGGTCTGGATCCAGGCTGTGTGTTGTATGGACAATACCACAGCTAAGGGCAGGATCCAGGCATTGTGTTGTATGGACAATATACCACAGCTAAGGGCAGGATCCAGGCATTGTGTTGTATGGACAAATACCACAGCTAAGGGCAGGATCCAGGCTTTGTGTTGTGTCATGCCTGAGAACAACCCATAGCAGTGGTATATTGGCCATGTAGTACACCCCCTCCCCTTTGTCTTTGTTGGTGAAACAGAACCTAGCACCGAACCCTGAAAAGGAATTGACCAGACTTGTCTTCTTGTTCATGCATGTTTGAGCACATACACACACACACAGCAGAGCACACAGACACACACGCCGACACACACAAGTATGTCCTGACATCAAACAAGCCCCACTGAATGTATTAGAGCAAGAAAAAATAAATCATCCACACACACTGAATTTCACCCAGTAAAGAAACAAGGCCAAGGACAATTAGACACACACACACAACATATACAGTACTGTACAAAAGTCTTAGACACCTGAAAGTCGAACTAAGGCCATTTATATGGGTGGTAAGTGTTTTAATTATAATATATTTTATTTATAATATATTTAAATACATATTTATAAATACATGAATATTATATATACAGCTCCGGAAAAAATTAAGAGACCACTGCACCTTTTTCTTTCCTTTCCAAAAAAGTCGAAAAGTAAGGTTTTGAGTGAGGAACAGAAGGGTTAAAATTAAGAGACCACTGCAAATTGAACGCTTCTGTTCCTCACTCAAAACTTTCCTTTTCAACTTTTTTGGAAAGGAAAGACAAAGGTGCAGTGGTCTCTTCATTTTTTCCAGAGCTATATTTTTTCCGGAGCTATATATTATTTTAATTTTTTTTTTTTTTTTTTACAAATAAACATTTAAAATGCACATCCAAATAAATGACTTTAGTTTGACTTTCAGGCGCCTAAAAAAACCTTTGCACAATACTGTACACAAACACACACAACGTATACATATATACACACACACCACACTTAAACACACAGACTCCTGATAAGACACACTCATTGTCTTTAGTGTGCATACTCGGCTGGCTGAGGATTTCTCTCCATTTCTCTATGATTCTTCAAACAGCAAGTGTGAGCTGTGTGTGTTCAGGAGGTAATAGGTGAAGAGACGGCTGAATACATGCCTGCAGGCCTATACTACATTAATTGTTTAGATTCTTGGCTTGGATTATATTGCCAGTCAAAGTGATGGAGGAGAGTGTGTGGGGGTGCGTGTGTGTGTCAGGACTCACGTCTCCATGTTGTCTCCCTCCAGGATGGTCTGAACGGGTAGGTAGCCCATGCGGGGGTGCTTAGCGAAGTATCGCTTGGTCCTGAATTTGTTCTTCAGCACCTTGGCAAAGTCCCGCACATCCTCCCCAGACGTCGTCTGAAGCACGGCACAAAGAGAGCGTTGTTCACAGGCTGAATCTACAGGTCCGCTCCACAGCCGGACACGCCCAAACAGACACACACACGCCCACCCACTCTGACACACACGTACGGCCTCGGTGATACGTGTGATTCAGGTTTATGTGACTGTTGTTAAATAGTGTTTACAGTGTAATAACCACTTCAGACTGCCAGGAAAGAGACAGATTTACTGTATTTATACAGGTTCATGGGCCCAGTAAATACAGTTTTTCCCTTTATCTCATGTTACACAAAACACTACTTTAAAATTGAACGCACACATGTCCCACATTCAACCTCCCCCCTCCCGACTCCTCGCAGTTCTCTCAGTAAAAAAAATTATCAAAACCCTTAAAGAGTAAAATTTAAATATTACTGATACAGACTCCAGTCATTCTGAATGGGACTTCTGGCCTCAGTACTTGCGGTGTCCGTTGTGAACCGTTGTGAACCTGACTATGATTCATCATCAAAGGGCAACTTACCGGTGTACAGTATTCCACCATTGGGTACTGCATCTTATGTCCTTTGGCCACACGGCCGGAGAAGAAGCAGCTCTGACAGATGTCATAGTTAAAGTGCTTTAAGCTTCGGTACCTGTGGGAATACGAGGACGGGTTCATGTAGCTCAAGAGAGAGCGACAAAGAAACAAACGGAGGGACGCAAAAAAGAGAAACTAGAAAGAGACGGACGGAGAGAGAGAGAGGAGAGAGGAATGACGGTGAAAGAGAGAAACGGAGGGGGAAAGGGGAGACCTGAGGGCGGGCCAGAGGACCAGCTGTGTACCTGAAGCCGATGATAGGACACTCCTTGCAGATATTGCACTTGGCCTGGTGTTTGGCCGTCTCTGCCGCCGCCACCCGGTGCAGGACGGGCAGCCACACCATCGACTGGGGCTCCAGACGCATCCAGTCCAGGAACATTGCCGCCTCGAGCTCTGGCTTGTTATTGGCCTGTTAGACGGGAAGTAAATTAATAATAGACCAATCAGGAACACAGCGGCCTCAGGCTCTGGCTTGTTATTGGCCTGCTGAACAGGAAATGAATAAATAATCGACCAAATCAGGGACATGGCCGCCTCCGGCTCGGGATTCTTAGATAATAATGGAGGAGCTACGGCAAGAGGAGAGGACTGACTAACAGGACAGACGGAGGAATTTATGGTGAACAGTCCCTTAGGGGAAAGTATTCAGACCCCCTCACTTTATCTACATTTTGTTGTGTTATAGACTTAATTTTATTTATAATACTTTTTTTTTACATCAATCTACACGCAATAAACCATAATGCTAAAAAAAAGTCCAGCATTGTGTTGGCCGTGTGTTTTGGGTTGTTGTCATGCTGATGAGGTCCTGTGGATCAGGTTTTCCTCAAGGATCTCTGTATTTGCTCCATTCATCCTTCCCTTAATTCTAACCACTCTCCTAGTTCTTGCCGCTGAGAAGTATCCCCATAGCATGAAGCTCCCACCACCATGCTTCACCCCTAGGGTTGGTATTAGCCAGGTGATGAGAAGTACCTTGTTTTCACCAGATGTAAGCGCTTTGCATTTAGGCCAAATTGTTCAATTTTGTTCTCATTAAATAAAAGATAAAAGGATATTTTTCCTTTATGCTTAGAGTCTGTCAGGCGGCATGTCATACGCATTTTACTAATGAGTGGTTTCCGCCTAGCCACTTTACCCTCGAGACCTGATTGATGGAATGCTCCAGAGTTTTCCTTCTGGCACGTTCTTCCATCTCTGCAGAGAAACTCTGAAGGTTTGTTAGAGTGCCCAGTGGGTTCTAATCTATAACACAACAAAATGTGCAGAAAGTGAAGGAGGCTGAATACCTTCCCAAAGGCACTGTACAGTCTATATACTGTTTAATTATGCATAACATGATATGTCTACACACTATTTGTGTGATTTATATCCTAAAAGCTGGTCTCTTCTGGTCAGTTCCACCAGGGTATTCTGTCCCACTCTACATATTCTCCGTGGACATATTTACTGTAGGAAACAGATGCTGTGGAGAATACAGAGAAGTGATTTCCAGCGGCTGACAGATGGACCGTGCATTACTGATAACCTTAGAGGAACCGGTTTGCTGCAGCTAAGACATTCAGTACGCCTAGCGGACCAACAGATTATTAATCAGGTCTGATTTTAACTTGCGTCTTCCCAGCAGTCCACAGGCCCACTGACACCCTGGTAGTTTTATTTATGGGATTTTAAGAGTGCAATGTACTGCTGGTGTCCTGATCAGCCATGCCAGCAGCATATCTTTTCCTGACTAAACACTTTTATCCAAAGCCGTTTTCCCACATAGGGTGTGGTATTCCCTTTAAATGCATGTGTACCATGTGACTACAGAGGAGTTATGTCAGGTGATTTATACATCTGTATGAGTATCACATGACATCTGTATGAATATCACATAACATCTGTATGAGTATAACATAACATCTGTATGAGTATAACATAACATCGGTATGAGTATCACATAACATCTGTATGAGTATCACATTACATCTGTATGAGTATAACATAACATCTGTATGCGTAGAATAACATTACATTTGTATGAGTATAACATAACATCTGTATGAGTAGTATAACATTACATTTGTATGAGTATAACATAACATCTGTATGAGTAGTATAACATTACATCTGTATGAGTATAATCGGTACAATATAATGTGTTTTCATCCGAGTGCTGACTACAGCTAGAGTACCACGTACAAACTGGAAGCAGGAGCGGACACTTGGCTCGATGTTGGAGCCCCCAAACGAGGCCACCTCTCCCAGCTGTCGGGGGATCTGGATGGAGTCATGAAGGAGAAGACCCAGCCTGCGCTGGTCACAGAAACCCGTGGCACTGGCTACCTGTCTGAACATGACTGGAAGAGGACAAGACGACGGGAGGGAGAATGAGAGGGGGAGGGCACGGTGAGAGAGAAATAAAGAGAAAGAGAGAGACAGAAAGATAGAAAGAGATGAAGGAAACATGAATACACAGATTTAAGCTCTGTGTAAGCTCAGTGACAGAACAGAGTGTGAACAGCTCTACCGACACACGGAACCCAGACCTACGCGTTCCAACAGTCAGTCAGTCAATCTGGACATGGCTGTTCCCACATGGTGTCGTTGTCTGACTTCCATTGTGTGTTCATGCCACAGCTTGTTAGGACAAACAGAAAACTCAGGACCTACATCTGTACTTGTCCTCCAGGTGTGCTTTGCAGAGAGAGATGATCCCAGTTTTAAAGGACAGAGTTCGGATTTTGCCACTTCTTCCACTATAAAATCAACAGCAAATGAAATTAATTTGACAGATCGATCCATCGTAGGTACGAACACGTACCAGTACAGATTTCATGTATGTGCATTAGTGCCTGTGTTTGCACGCGAGCATGTACATACGTGTCGTATACGTTCAGCAGCCAGTTGAGACACATGTCGACACACAGCGGAACGTTGACCAGGTTGCCGTGTTGTTGGTCCAGCTTCTCGTAGAGACTGGTCAGGCATGT
>JACXGI010000437.1:113833-139277 GCA_016801175.1 Esox masquinongy
CTCTCTCCATCCCTCTCCCCATCCCTCTCTCCATCCCCCTCTCCATGCTTTCATCTCAGCTGTCGGTATGTCGTCAGCACCGCAGAGAGCTCTCGGGGAGGGAGGGGGAGTGGTCTCAGTGGGGGAGGAAAAGCGTCAGTCAGGTGGATTATTTGGTGTAAGAACAATAACAGCGCACTCACACACACACACACACACACACACACACACACACACACACACACACACAAACACAGACACACACTCACACCTCAACACACACACCCCCACAGAGCTCTCATCAGCAACATCATCATCGCCGGTGGTGGTTTGTTATCTCCGTGCCTCTATAGGATCTCTTGGTCTGCAGGTGGCAATGATTCCCACTGTGTCTTCATTAGACTCCGGAGCACCTGAATGCCATGCTGGTGAAGAACATTCTGGATGGGTTAAATCCCAGGTCCTCCAGGATGGATGTGACATGTGTTGTTGTACATCCATACAGCTGTTACAGATGTCTTGTGTTGAGTCAGTGCAATTGTGTGCATGACTGTGTGTGTGTGTGTGTGTGTGTGTGTGTGTGTGCGTGCATGTGCAAACCTGCAGCAGCCTCCAGCGTGTGTTAAGGTGGTTCAGCCTGTCCAGGTTGGGCTGGGAGAGGACAAGGTCGGGGGGGCCAAAGGTAGAGGCCAGGTTGTTGACGCGACTTACGTCGTCTTTGATAGGAGCTATCTCCTCTTGGAACGCCTGTGGGAAGGAATACATGCACACACACACACAAAGAAACAGTGGCGCTAAATTCAACCACCAATTATTGGAACATCATTCACTCCTCAGGGGAGAACACACTGTGCCCTCTAAATCATAAGCTAGGAACAGATGCGTGTGTGCATTTGTGTGTGTAGGTGTGTGTGTGTCTGAGTGTGTGTAGGTGTGTGCTTTTGCATTTGACTCCAGGAAGTCTAGTGGTTACTAAGGCTTCAGCTAATTAGAATCCAAATAAAGAATAAAGAATCTATTTTCTGTGAGTTCACTGTGACTCTGTCAATGTGTTTAGCAAGTGTGTGTGTCTCCATTTGTGTGTGCTGTGTATCCGTGTGTATGTGTCTGGGTGTGTATGCTGTACAGTGTGTTGTGTTTCCGTGTGTTTGTGTGTATACTGTGTGTGTCCCTCTCCCACCTTGTCGATGTGTTCAGGTAGTGTGTGTTCTGGGTGTGTATGCTGTACAGTGTGTTGTGTTTCCGTGTGTTTGTGTGTGTGTGTGTGTCTCCCCTCACCTTCACCCTGTCGATGTGTTCAGGTAGTGTGTGTGTGTGTCTCCCCTCACCTTCACCCTGTCGATGTGTTCAGGTAGTGTGTGTGTGTGTGTGTGTGTCTCCCCTGACCTTCACCCTGTCGATGTGTTCAGGTAGTGTGTGTGTGTGTCTCTCCCCTCACCTTCACCCTGTCGATGTGTTCAGGTAGTGTGTGTGTGTGTGTCTCCCCTCACCTTCACCCTGTCGATGTGTTCAGGTAGTGAATCTATGAGCAGATCTCCTACAGGTTCCCAGGCCTCCTTCACCATCTCCGCCTGGCTCAGTCTCAGCTCCAGCTGGTCTTGTGCCTCCTGCAGCTCCAACAGCCTATCCAGAGCCAGCTCAAGCCTTCTCTGCCAATCAGCAGCCTCCTCGTTAAGTCCCTTCCACCTGGACGCCACATCCTCCGCCTCCTTGCGCAGGACGCGGCCCACGTTCTGTGCACGTTCCTCGGGACTTATGTCTGACAGGTGACAACAGGGATTAAAAGACTGAGGCATTCCTAATCACGTCATTTATTTACAGATGAAAGTGTAAAAACAGTTATGAAAAGTGTAACAATCAAAATATAAGCAGACCATTTTTTACCACCTATAAACTACAAAACATTCCTTATGAGTATTACCTCCGATTATGTAATTTACTGGAGTGCATAGGGCTCTTGGTGATAAATGAACACAATCAACACAATGAATGAGCAGCAGAAGTTTGACAGTTTTGCCTCTCTACTGGTTGCCAAGCAGTTTCCACAGTAAAGAGTTGACACTCTCAGCATGACTGGGAATAAACGGGAGCAGGCTATTTCCAGCCAAGGGTTTAGAACAGGACAGAATTAAAACAGCAGGGCATCATATCTGTCTTCTCATGCTTTTGCGGTGTCATTTTTCTACCTTGAAATGCCCATCTTAAACTGAGTCTCAACAGCATCAAAACAGTGCGAGGAAAACTCCTTCGCTTGCTGTTTCTCTGTTTCATAAACACAGCCTCATGAGCCAATTAGAGAACTGAACGGGCCGTCGAGTCAGCTGATCCTACGAACTGGGACCTGACCTAACAGGATGAAGGAAAGCACGGGCAGACTGCAGAAACACTTAAGGCAACATTTAAATAGAGTGAACGCGTGGTTTGTGTCTATTAGCAAGAAAATCTTTTTTTTTGTTTCTCTTCAAGTGTATCGTTCCAAAACACTCACGTAGTTCCAAAAGACTCACGTTAGGTCCTTGACCTAATGCCTAGGCTTTAGCACTGCGGGCTAACCAAGTGGTCCTACTCACGTCTCTGGTCAGGCTGTGCATCTCCATCGGCAGGTAGTTCAGATAGGAAGACCTGGACCTGTTCCAACGAATCATTAACCACTGGCTCCTTGGTCCTTAGATCTCTTCTGAAACCCTGCCAACACACACACACACACACACACACACACATACACACATCATCAAACGCAAGCTCTATGACCACCCCAACAGCACACAACACATAAAAGGAATCCCAGTCCAATCATTATAATGCCCACCATAATTGGACAGACTACACACTCAGAAAAGCTCATTCATTCTTCACATTCAGGTTAGATATTCCGCTTTTAATTATGTTGCGTAGATGCGGTAAAGAGGTCAATGGAATCTTCTCTGACATAGTGGATATTTGTAAAAATCTTTAATTACCTATTTTGGAACCACCCCAAAATAATTCTGTTACTCAAGTCTACTTTTGAGTTATCTCGATGTTTTCGCTTCATAACATTTAGAAGTTGTCCATTTTCAGGTTTAGACGTGACTGCCACCTCCAGTTTGTATAAACCAGTAGAAAAGGGAAATCAGCGGTGGTAGCCAGTCAAGTCATTGTTACCCTCCTTGTCTCAGTCATTATTGACATTAATGTTAGTTATAATAGTTATTTTGATTACACACAAAGTAAGATTACATTTTTCATTTACAAATATATTTTAAATCACGGTTTCTGTAAAACATTGACAGACAAAGTCAGCAGCGCCCCTTAAAGAAAAACCCAGAGGCCACTCCATTATGTGCAAGCTAAGCGACCTAAAACCCATGTTCAAAGTAATTTATTTAATTATTTCCATTTACCTCAAAATCTAAGGTACGCATACTAACAGCTGTGTGTTAATGATGTCTGTTTAATGATTTCTTTGTGTGTGTCCACAGACTTCACTTTTCCTACACCTCTGATGAGTATAACAGGAAACCTATTCCATTATAATGCTTTGCAAGTATGTATCAAGTTTAAATCCATGGGTCTTGAGGGTCTGGTAGGACTTTAGCTCATTACTGGATTTGTGATTTCTGCTTTGCCACTAAAACCACAGTAAATACAGACCGTTGAATGACTGTGTTATTTCTGTTATTGTTGTGCTGGTTGTTATAATTACTAAGGGCCTCCCAAGCTGTTGTCTGAGAAACCATTTAAAAGGGGTTCTGAAAGAGGATTGTTCCGCCCCACATCAGAAAAAACCCAAACGGTTTTTTCTGATGTGGGGGCCTTTTGTTTCTACAGTAGGGTTTTCCCAAAGTTCTCCCCTGGCCTCCCCAGATGTTTCACATTTTGTTTTTACCCTAAACTGGTACAGATTCAGTAAATTAAAGGCTTAATGATTAGCTGACTAAATGAATCAGGTGTGCCAGTTTAGAGTTAAAACTAAAAAAAAAATTTATTGTGAGGCCCCAAGGCAGAGTTTGAGAAACCTTGTGTCAGACACCCCCCTGTTCAGTCTAACTCTCACCCTGTGTGTGTCCAGCTGTTGCTGCACAGCAGGGACATCGCCCCCTACAGGCGGTTCCTGCTCCAGCAGCTCATTTTTCATCTGCAGCCAGGCTATCAACTCTTGTAGGGTCATGTGCATTCGCTTCCAGGGAGCCATCTCGCCTTCCAGATGGGACCTAAACACACACACACACACACAAAGCAAATAGATCAGCAAACTGACACTAGTGACTGTAAACCATGGTTGCCTACTCTATCTTGTACTTGTGGTTGCCTACTCTATTTTGTAACCGTTATTTAACCAGCTAAGTCGATTTTTCTCCAAGAAGGAATTGAATTTAGTCTTTGACTGTCAGTGGGTGAATGGGGTGAGTGAGCGGCGTGTCAGACCTCATGCTCATGGTTTTGTTGCGGAGCTCGTCCCAACGCTGGCCCATGTTGTCCAGCCGTCTCTGCAGGAGAGTGGCATCGTCCGAGCCCGTCAGGGAGGTCAGGATACGCTGACCATTGTCATCCAGTGAGTGATAGAGCTCCGTGTGGCCATCGATCTCTCCCTGTAAGTCCTAGATACACACACACACACACACACACACATTCAGGTAAACACACATTCATACACACATGCACATATTCAGACACACGCGTGCGTTACACACACAAATCATTAAGGCATACCGTAGAAATACATTGTTCCAGTGCAAACGCTTCTTCTCTCTGAATAAATTCTATTAATTTGGCCCAATTAGTGAATCATTACATGATGTCCCAATTATTCTGACTTGCCCATTAAACAACTATGAGCTGTCAGGGTACACAATCCCAATTATGATGGGGAATGTCCAACCTCCACTCTCCCAAGCGAACGTGCAACAACCATCTCAGCTACAGTCATTAAATCACTTCCTGTTTCTGACTGTCAGGTTACAGGTATACAGTAAGTGCGATGGGGGTGGGAGGTTTGGCTAATAGAATGAAGTTAAACTGTATAGAAGCTAAAAGAATGACATTCAACTGTATAGAATCTAACAGAATGACATTCAACTGTATAGAATCTAACAGAATGGCATTCAACCGTATAGAAGCTAACAGAATGGCATCAAACTGCATAGAAGCTAATAGAATGACATTAAACTGTATAGAAGCTAACAGGATGACATTAAACTATATAGAAGCTAACAAAATGACATCAAACTATATAGAAACAGAATGAACTTAAACTGTACATAAGCTTACTAAATGACATTGCACTAAATAGGAACCAGCAGAATGACATCGAACTATATAGAAACTAACAGAATGACATTGAACTGTATAGAAGCTAACAGAACAACATCAAACTGTATAGAAGCCCACATAACGAGTCGTAGAATCCCCTTAGAAACCCGGTGAACCTCGTTGACTTTCAACACACGTGCCACAACAACACCATCTGTTTCCTCACGGGGATCATGACATTACTCAAAATTAATTCAAATTGCCTGTAAGTATGCATCAACAATGCAGCTTACTGTACAATCTGACCGTGGTTTATTCAAGTGAGCGCCGGGCGTTAAGTAACACTCTGTCTCACTTGGATAGAGACACAGCCCAAAACAGTCAATTACCAAGGAGTCATACAGTGGACATGCATACTTCACAATGAGCAGCGAGTTGTGATCTCTAACCTGAACACGGTAGGTTTTCCTGCGTAGCATTTTATCCACTCAAGGAAACACTCCACACCACTTAAAGAACATGTCTTCTGCTGCCAAGCCCAATCAAACGTGCATGCTTTCTGTGTTTGTCTGCGAGCTAAAGGACTACAAAGATCTCTCTGCCTACATGTGTGAGTGTGTGTCAGTGTGAGACAGTATATATGCGCGTGTGGAAGATGGAAAGACTCAATATAATGAAGTACAGACGGCTGGTTGATGTCTGACACACAGGGCCTGTTGTTGACTAAGGGAGCGAAGAGTGAAGAGTGGGCGACCACCGCAGAACAGAGGGTTAGAAATGTTCCCTCTCGCAGAGCTCAGAACAGACACTTCTCTTCATGATCCACAATGCAGTGTGAGTAGGGGGTATCCTGTCTTTGTCCACTCCTTGGAGTCTGGAATTCCTGCCATACATTCCAACCATATTAGACAGGACATTGAGGGGCAGACAGGGCAGGTACAGAGGACAAGGAATTAGGTCGCAATGCTAGCCGCTTCGTAGGGCAATTCAAAGCACTGGCTCTCTGGGCCCTTAACCCAGTGAGGTTGGAGGGATTTAAACCCTGCACTGTGCTGTGCTGATGATGAGGTTAATCTTTGAGCTGTTTCTAAACCTAGTCCATAAATTCGCTCCATGGGTTCACAGTCCGAACCGCTCTCAGAAAAACGTCCTCAAGCTGTGACTACGAGGTGATTTTGTGAGCTGATTCTACGAACGGTTCATGTCAGTACCTGGAACTGGCTCAGGAGGTGTCGTACGGCCTTGGGGTCTTTCAGGAGCCTCTCCTTGTGTGACGCATCCAGGAGGACATTGCAGGTGGTCTCTGCCTCGGTCAGCCAGTTGAGGAACTTCTCCAGGTCCAGGTAGAACTGCTGCAACAGCCTCAGAGCTGCAGCCAGGGAGGCCTCACGGTCCCCAACACTATACACACACACACACACACACACACACACTGTAATGAGGTACTTCCCAGGGAGAGTAGGACTTAGGAGACAAACTCAGTGAATGATGGATCGACTGACCGTTTGTTGATGCGCTCCCAGGTGATGTTTGTGGCTTCTGTCATCTTCGTGACCTTGTGAGTGTCGTCGGCGCTGTAAAGGGTTAACAACTTCCCAGCCAGGTCGTTGGCCACGCCCACCTGGCTCTGCCACTGGCGCAGCTCCTTCACGAAGAGCTACCAGGACGACAGAAAACAACACAAACAACCATTTCATACACAGCTGTTGAAACACTATAGACATTGACACTGAAACACAGAACATCAACACACGAACATACAGCAGCATTTTGACTGGCCAGTTGGGAGGTCTCTAACTACAGGTTTTAGTTTCATCATAGCAAAAACACAGGACTTAACCGCATAATGTTTTTCTGTTATGTGGAGGAGATTTTCATAAAGTGGTAAAACAAAGAAACGCAGTCCATCCGTTGTAAATCTTCCCCACAGTAATATGAGCACCGGTCCAGGTTCTTGTCATGGATTTGGCATTATTTTTGCGGTATTTTGGCTCCATTGAAGTTTCCCTCTATCCTTACACTTCTCTCAGTCTTTGCTGGTGGTGCTAGACTGGTGATAAGCTGTGCCTGTTCTGCAACTCGGCATTTTGTTTCTGCAACTATTTCATACTCAAACATGTTGCCTTGTTCTCAGCAGTGGGTTCCCTCATAGAATTCATTGAAGTCAGAATGGTGAAGTGCTGCAGTGAGTGTTGTCTTTCTGGCAGGTTCTCTTATCTCAGCCAAATATCAGATGGCCATAGTAGGTGTAGGTGTCATCTTTTCCACCGTTTTCTCTCTAATTTCAAGAGGGGACCAGAATTTGTGTAGGACAAGTTTAAAGGGGCAAAATCACAATTAAAAACAATGCCTTGCTTCTTTTCTACACACTCAAATACTACTTCATGATCTTCTGAGATTGTGATTAACTTTCCCAATACCATTTTGATGCCCTTCCAGATTCCACCTAAAACACTATTTGCTAACAGATTTGGGATTCTGTTATTGGTTTGATTTAAACCATTTAAACTCCTGTCATAAGGATAACAATACTGACATAATTTACTGTGTTACAGTAGTTATATCTTCTATTGTACCATATGATACAAAAACAGGATTTGGAATTACACTGGTTCTTCAGTGTTCAGTATTCCCATCTCATCCCGGTCCTGTTCTAATGTACTGATGACGATGTTCCCTTTCCCAGCTCTTATCAGCGGGATGCCTTGTTGCTTTACAGAGGTTCACGTTCTTCAATTATCTCCACTTTTGTATTTGTGTGTGTGTCATTGTGTTTTTGTGTTAGTGTGTGTGTGTGTGTGTGTGTGTGTGTGTGAGAGAGAGAGAGAAAGGGGTTGAGTGTGTGCGCAGCTGAGTTTGGCTGTGCGTGAGTGTAAATGACGTGTACGTGTTACCTTGAGGTCAGTGTTTTGCTTCTTCAGAGCATCCACAGTGTACGAAAGCTCCTGCCACGACTCCAGCTTGTCACTGGCTCCTTTGATGAGAGGTTCCACCTCCTTCCTGGCTTCCAACCAATCAGAGGAGTCACGCAGCATGTTCTGGAGTTGTTGATGTCTCTCAGTCAGTCTGTCCTGTGATTCCTCCCAGTGTGTCTGCAACCTGTCAACTACACCCAGATAACCACAAGGTTAGAAAGAGTATCAGATATTTTAAAAAGTCTATTGTCAGCTACTGAAACTATGGTCAGCAATTTTGGTCAGCTTGTGGTCATTAATGAGAATTTGTGATAAAAACAGTTTGTGGCAGGTAAAGACAGTTTATCAAATAACAGTTTCTGGTCAATGAAGATGGCCAGTGAGTGGAGTTTGTTGTCAGTTTGCAGTGAATAATAGCAGGTTGAGCCTGTGGATTAATTTGGAGGTTAGGGTGTGGTCAGTTTGAGGTTAGTCAGTCAGAAGACTTTGCCTTACTGCGGTCCGTGATAGCAGCTCTGGTCTCCTGGTTGTTGGTTTTGTTCTTTAGGTTCTGGGCTGCAGTGACCTGACCTTCCAGCTGGGGGCGCCGCTGCTCCATCTCCCTCAGGGCTCCCTACACAGACAAGACTAGTTATTACCTCCTAAATCTGGAAGAACATCTTTAGCAACGACTTTCATTAATGCAGCAATCAGCTTGGTTTACTAGGCGAAAGATCGCCTTGCTATTATATTAGACTTTGTTTATGTTTTATTTTATTATTACGTGGCTTTGTTCATCTTTTATAGTGTTATGGTGATCCTTTGTTTTTACTTTGTTATTAGGAGACATTGTTAATGTTTTATTATGTAATTAGGTAACTCTGTTAATGTTTGATTCTGTCATTAGGACACTGATGTTCTATATTGTCAGGCTGAGATTAGGATTTTATTTGTTATACTATGTGTGTGTGTACATGGGGGGATCAGAAGCCCCCCCACACAGATGCTTCGACTCTCACCTTGGTCTTTCCGATCATGTTGTTGATCTGGTCCAGGTCGGCCACGGTGACCCTCTGAGTCTGAACCATCTGATCCAGCCCGGCCAGCCAATCAGAGAGCTCAGACCAGGCCTTATTGAAGTGAGTCAGTGCTGAGATGTCACCCTGGAGACTTTCAGCTGGGGGACAAACAGTCACCCGTCAGTGGTCATAGTCTCTCACACACACACACACACACACACACATGCGCGCATACGCACACACACGCGCGTACGCACACACACACGCACACGCACCCACACACACACACGTTTGTTTTTCTATCATTGTCAGTGGTCATAGTCTCTCACACACGTACACACACACACGTTTGTTTTTCTGTCATTGTGAAGCCCAGAGATCCATGATTCATATCCTCTAACCGTAGTCCTAACCCTAACCTTAACCTCAATTATGTAACCTTAAAGCCTAAACTGAACCTAGCCCGAACACCTAACCCCTAAATATGTAATGCCTAAACCTTAAACTACCATTCTAACACTATGACCAATTGTACATTTTCTATCCAGAGTCGTAAATCACATTCTCCTAGAGGGGATTGGACAAAAAAAACTTTATTGGAACCTATTTGTCAGGTTTTACTGTCTTTGAGTGTGATTCTGGTGCCCACGTGTATGCAAACCCCTAGATAGCACACACACACACACACACACACAAACATTTTTCTATCCTTGTGCAGACCAGAACATCTAAAGTCTATGTTCCCCATCCGCTAACCACAAAACTACCCCTAACTTAAGCTTAATCGTAACTTCAACCCCAACAATATTACATTTATGCTTAAACATAACCTACTGTAGCGCTAACCCCTAAACCTAGCCCATAATGCCTAAAACAAAAAGTAATGCCAATTCCAACAAACACCCCTCAGCCTGAAATATCATGTTTCTTTGCGGGGACCATTCCAAAAAAACCTTGATGGGTATGATTTGTAATGTTTTACTGTCTTTCTTTTGGTCCCCACATGTAGTGTTGAACCTATCTTAATTTTCCGCTCTCATTTACACATGCACAAATTGCCTTACCAGTTTTGGGGATCTTTAGAGCGCCCAGTCTCTCTCTGTGTAATATCATCTGTTCCTGAATGGCCCTCCAATCATCACTCAGACTGTTATACTTTTCTTTCTCTGGTTGGCTAGGAGGCGTGTCCTTGTACAACTCCTCCCCCTTAGCCAATACGCCCTCCACCTCTGGTTTCTTGTCTTGGACTTCATGTAGAATCTGAAACACCCCAGACAAACTATGAATCACTAAACTTCATCTAGGATCTGAAACACTCACACTGGCAATAAGGAACACATTAACTGAGGCCTGACATTCAGGCTCCTGGCCAGCTTGGATGGATGGATGGATGGATGGATGGATGAATGGATGGATGGACAGATAGATGGATGAATGGAAGTGGGTGTGTGGTTAGGTGGATGGACTGGGGGATGTTGGATGGATGGATGGATGGATGGATGGACAGATAGATGGATGAATGGAAGTGGGTGTGTGGTTAGGTGGATGGACTGGGGGATGTTGGATGGATGGATGGATGGACAGATAGATGGATGAATGGAAGTGGGTGTGTGGTTAGGTGGATGGACTGGGGGATGTTGGATGGATGGATGGATGGACAGATAGATGGATGAATGGAAGTGGGTGTGTGGTTAGGTGGATGGACTGGGGGATGTTGGATGGATGGATGGACAGATAGATGGATGAATGGAAGTGGGTGTGTGGTTAGGTGGATGGACTGGGGGATGTTGGATGGATGGATGGATGGATGAATGGATGGATGGATGAATTGATTGACAAAATGCCTAAATGCTTGTATTTTTATTTAACCTTGGGTTCAGGTTCTGCTGGGTCGGGTTTCTCCTCCAGGGTGGTCCTGGTAGTAGAGGCCCAAGAGGAAAGGGTTGTCAGCTGACCCTGGAACTGAGAAAGCTCCTTCAGCAGGCCCTCAATCTGACGTTGCTTCTGAGGTAAGTCTTTGGACACCTGTGGACAGGAAGAATCCCAGGGAGTTGTCAGCTGGGGCGTTCCACACTGCAATTGACTTTAAAGACCAACTGATCTACATGTCACTATGCACTATAAATAACTACTGAATGGGATTTGTAGATCTGTCAGTCAGTCAGTCAGTCAGTCAGTCGCGGTTGATCTATGATACAGGGTTTTGATGTTTTTGAACATGGCCAATGATAGAAAGAAACCTAGAAACCCAGACAGAGTTACTAAGCGGTATTTATAAAAAATATATATATTAGAGTCATTTAGCCAAAGCTTTTATCCAGGGCATTCTGTAGGAGCAATAGGGGACCGCAACAACATTTTTTAGAATGTCAGCTCTGAATTCAAACCAGCAACCTTTCGGTTATTGGCCAATCTCTGCAGCCCATACACACTATGAGTGATATACAGGCACATACTGTAGTTGGTATGAATAGGAACCATTCAATATTCACAATGTATGTTTATTGAATATGCATATTCTGTCATGACAAAGAACAGGAAACCATGGCAACCTGTGTCCAGCGAGTGTTGATGATCTTGATGTCTTTGTGTTTGTCAGCTGGGAGGGGTATGGTTTTTGTCCTCGTGTTGATGTCATCCACATTGTTCTGCCTGGCTGGGAGCTCCAACACACGGGCCTGAGAAACACACACACACGTATCTGAGATAATCCATTTCTATGACCCCTGGAGATCATTTGGGTATGGGGATGGGCTAGTGTCCAGGAGCTGTAAGACTTGTAAAGGCTGTCCTGTCCAACAGTTGCCACACCAACCGTTCCTTTACAGGGCACACAATACTGGTATCAATGTCCACCACACACAGCGACTAAAGGCTACTCTGATTCTGACAGAATTTTATGAAACGAATAATGACATCACTCTGGTATATGGTGTTCTAGCGCTCTACACCGCTACCGCCGGTGCACATACACATACTGCCACAGCATAGGTTCAAATCCCAATAAGTCTTCAGCCACATTCCTGTCCTCAAACAAAATGGCTGGATGGATGTCACATATTGGACCGATCCTGCAGTAAGACGGAAGACGTCGCGGTCGTCGGCAGTAGTTACCGTGACTTTCTCCAGTGTGGCGTTCATGCCTTGGCGATCTCCAGGTGTCACAGGGATGGCCACCACCTCCTCAGCCTCGCGCAGCCAGGACAGAAGCTCCCCCACGTCCTCCTGCAGCTCTGACGCGGCGGTCCGCGCCTCTGCGGACCTGGCGTACACAGGGGACAGTCAGGAGGCGCACCAGAAACACACACACCCAAACACACAACACACACCTCCTCTTCCTCTCCGAGAGCTTCCCGGCGACGTCGGCCCAGCGCATGTTGAGCGCGTTGAGCTGGAGTTTGATCCGGGCCCCGTCGTCCTGGGTACTCTGACCGACGATGTCTTCCGCCGCAGCGTTCAGTCTGGCCACCACGGCCTCCTGGGCCGGCACGCTACTCTGCAGCTCCTGGCACAAAACAGAGACAAATGGCAAACGAGTCCCGGGGTCAAAAGTCTAACAGCATTTTAATTTTATGAATGCTATGCATTGGCAACAAGCACCCTTTCACTGATCGTCTGAATGTGAAACATATTTTATTATTTTCAAATACAATATCTTAGTTGTCTTAGTTTTGGACAATTTGAGGCTTCCAAATTGCTTAAAGAAATTATAATAATTCCATTCTGTCTCTCCAACAACGTTCATACTGCGGCTGAATTTATTTGAGCGCCGCAATGAAGGATTGAGCCAAGACGATGTTGAAAATCTCACTTCTCTGGAGGCAGATTAACCTGCATATATCATTTTTAAGTGTAGTGTTTGCATTAATGACTACAAGTCCGTAGGAATAGCTAGCAGATACAGAAGTTCAGAATCCTGAACTATTCCTTCAACCTGTTGTCCTCTTCAGCCTTACTGGGCACAGGATGTGTTTTTAGAAACTGTTTGATTTCAAAGATTCATGGTTTCAAGCTTAGTATTCTCTTATCTTGCTCTCAAGTCTCCTTCTTCACTCCAGAAAGCCTGGAAATGGAAGCTCTCTACTGTATGTCTAATTGGTTCAGTAGCTGTCTTGCTGCCTGCCTGTATAATTGCCCCTGTTGGAATAAATCAAGTATTATTAAATTAACTTAAATTGGCTTGAATTGAACAGCATAAAATAGTTCAAGGGATCAACAAATCACCAACCACAATGACTCATCATGTTCTGGTGCCTTGTCCTTCTCCCCCCCACACACACAGACAACACACACACAATACACAAACACACACACAAAACACACACACACACATACACACACACACACACACACACACTGACAACATAGAAACACACATTACATTTCCAAGGTTTATGTGACTCATAGCATGGTCAGTAGAGTCGTGAAAAGAAAGCAGTTGTCTGAAAGATAGACGGAGACATAGTGAGAGATAGACAGATAGAGATAGACAAATATATATATATATATATATATATATATATATATATATATATATATATATATATATTTGTAGATAGATCACATACACTGTATCTTTTGCTCTGGGCCGGGTGTGAAACAGGGATGCAGCTTGAGACCAACTCTTTTCAACATTTATGCAAATAAATTGGCAAGAGCACTGGAAGAGTCTGCAGCTTCCTGCCACAACCTACTGGATTCGTAAATTAAAGGTCCAGTGTTTGGAGGTGATCTGGGGCTTCCGTCCCCAACCAGGGAGGGCCCAAAGTAGCACCTACATCTGGCCAGGACCGTGAACAGAGCCATGACACTGTTGCCCTCGAGCAAACAAATAATTACAGCTACCTTGGCCTAAACATCAAGACCGCAGGTAACTTCTAAAACCCGAGCGGCAAGGCCAGAAGGGTCTCACACGCCATCCAAAGAATCCGTTGGTGTGTTGCATGTGTGTTTCCGTCCCCCCAGTGTGGGTATGTGGTTAACACACAGCTGGTATCTTCAAAGACCAGCTGCTTCAGACACACAATGGCTGTTAGTTTGGTCCTGTCCATCAAGACCAGTTAGGCCAGCGCTTCCCTAAGCTGGCATGTGACTGGCACGGAAGACACCAAGGCGGCTCCCGTGGCCCCCCAAACAGACGGCCTCCCTGTGATGATCACAGAGAGTCAAAAGTTGACCGGACAAGCCTTACGTTTGATCTCACACACACACACACACACACACGGAGGTACTGAACAACAAACACGCACTCACACACACGCACTTTAGCAGACAATACCGCTTTGAGGGATATGAAGACAGGGCAAGAACTGTGGACCTACAGATGCTCTAATTGGTGGACTATAAGGACCTCTGAACCCACGATTGTTCTGATTGGTTCAACCACTGGGCTCTAAAGTGCACATCAGCGTAATCCCATAATCCCATCCACTGCCATGCCCTTCATTGAAATGCCGCAGTGGTGTGAGGGGAGAGTGCTAATCTAACTGACATATTCAGGATGCTGGGACCACTGCGTTGCTATGGAGACGGAGGGACATAACTGTGGTGCGCGCACACACACACACACACACACACACACAGAGACAGCTGGCTTTTCGCTCTTTTTACTTTTGAATTAAGTTTCACCTTGAAGAAAATGTCACCTTTTTGAAAATATTGCATGAAAACTAAGAGCTCTTTGTGTCCAAAGGACCTTGAGTTATTTCTGATCATGTGCCCCGAGGTTCGCTAACCTCTCCTCTGGGAGCCAATTCCTGTATCTGATGTATTCAAGAGGTTGCACATTTGGTTCAACTACTCTACTAATCATCAAGCCCTTGACAAGGTGAATGTGGTGTGCTGGTTCAGGGCTAAAACAGCATTGTGGAATGTCTGGTGGTCCCCCAGGGGAGATTTGAGAAGCACTGCCCTCATTTGTTTTAGATCAGGGGTGATTAACTCAGTTCATGTATTTGAAGCCTAGTTGGATTTCCTTGCATGTTGGCTGGAAGTGCTTGTGTTACGTCATGAACTGAAGTTACCTTTAAGCGTGGTATGGACCCGGCTGGGTCCGTCTCTGCCTGTTTCAGAGTGGTCTCTGCATTACTCAACCAATCACCAACAGCCTTCTGGTCCGCTGCGAACTTCAGCCACTTAGCATTGGACGCCTCCCAGCGCCTGCTTACACACACACACACACACACACACCACAGGAACAACTATTAGACTGAGAACAGTCGACGTGAGAGGGAGAGGGTGTAATAATTTGGAGCGAGTTTTGTGGTCCCCAAGGATTGGGTTTGGCCCCGTCCGTCCTGTCTTTCCGGTACTTCCCCGGTGTTCCTAGAATATCTTCAATAACAATAACCACAACATTACATGGTCGTCAGGACATACGTAAGCCTGTCCAGGTAGAGCTTGTTGATTTTGTCCCAGTTGTTGTTGAGCAGGGCAGCTGTCTCCTTGACCCTGGGGCTTCCTCCTGAGGTGGCCATGGCCAGCACCTCACCTCTCCTGGCTAGTGCGCCCTCTACAGGGGGGCGGAGGTTCTGCAGGCTCAACTTCACCTCCTGGGAGGGGACACGCGTGTACGTAAACACACACACGTAAACACAATGAACATGCATAGACACAAATAGATTTGAGTGTCTATGTACCACAACATACATGCTCACAGACACGCACATACACACTCAGTGCCTCACCTGAAGGCACTGTCCTTGCTGTGGTAAGTTGTAGAAGACAGCCTGCCAGTACTCAGGAGAGTTCAGTTGGAAGTCTGTCTCTGAGACAGAGCGCAGCAGGGTCTGCAGCTCAGCCAGGTAGTCCTACACACACACACGTAGCTTTTACCAACAAGGTGAGGACAACTGTGGCAATTGTGTATCTTTGAAAATAACAATTTTAATCAACCCCTAACCAGAAACCTAACCTAACCTTAAACTCAATAATATAACCTTTATGCCTAACCTTCATTCTGAGACTAATTCTAATGCCAACCATAAAATGAACCCCAAGTCAGATAAGGCTTGTTGTTAAAGCTAGGATCGGCCAAATGTACTCCCTTGGCATGATTATCCGTGTCCTCACTCAGACAGTAAAACAGCATTGAAGAGGGATGCCAAATTGTAACTAATTTCTAACTATAAAATACTTCTATATACTATATTGTCATAGACCATCAACAAAACATCTAACAATTGCCCATATCCAAACACATTAGCATATGCTAGACAGAGTTTTTCTAGTACTTGGTAATAAACATTTATTACAGACATCCGCTAAAATGCAACAGGTAAGTAACATCAAAGGGTTCAGCTAAGGCCATGTTTGTGGTTAGTCCTGTAAGGTACAATGTTCCTGTCCTTGGGATGTGGTACACTTCCTGTCTTTCCTGTCCTTGGACTACGGTACAATTCATCTTCCTGTCTTTCAGTGTTATTCTAAGTTACTTGGATGACTCATGCAAGTCACTTCATTTCAGAATGTGTCACTGTCTTAGATACACATAACTTAACTTTTTTGAGTCTTTAACGATTTTCCCTCTGTTAAAAAAGTTCCACTTCTACGGCAGCTATACAACTTTCCTAATGATATTCATCCCCTTGTCCTGATATTGATTCAGCTGTTTGGTAGTGTTTCGGTATGGTTGCAGAAATAGATATGGGATCAAATGTCAAGCTTAGAGTATTGAATCCCGATATAAATGTAGGCTCAAGAACTGTGAGCAAATATTGAAGGAAGGGTTGAAATAGAGTACGAGAAAGATTGAAAACTTGATATATGCAAAAGTGGTTGGTGATTAAGGGCACTGGTGTCCATGAAGTTCAGTTAACTAGTGGGAACATTGTCTTATAAACATTGCATTTCCAGTGGCCCCATAATCCATATAAAGTGCACTACTGTTGTGTTAAAGTCATTCACCCGGGAGTAGGCGGCAGTCTGGAGTGCAGCCAGTAAATCAGTCTAGCTCACTGGCTGATGACTGACTGCTTACCTGTGTGTGTGTGTGTGCTTGTGTGTTTGTGTTGCTGTATGTACACATATCCCACGTTGTGTTTTACTCTGAAAATAACTCTGGGAAAGTCGTCCGACAACTGCTGTAATTACTTACCTTTGGCTCACATATTGACACGGACATGTAATCACTGCAATGATTTCAGGCCACTTTTCGTAAAGATCATAAATCACTCATGTTGTAAAATCAGAGCACGATGTGCATTATACGTTAATATGAACGTCTTTAAACGTGGGCTGTAGAGCAAAAACACATCTAAGATTAGGATACGATAGAGTAGGTTCAATCACGAGAATAGAGCTTCAAAAGCCATTAATTGGTTAGTGCTTTGGACAAAAAGGATTTCACTTTCAAGCCACCATAATTTTAATGTTTATTGGAAAGAACGCATGCCTTCACTGAATAAATTCTGTGGTCTTCTGTCGTTTGGGACCGTCTGAGGTCCAACTCTCATGACTAAACCAACTCATCCACACCAAATCAATCTATAACGGATCCGCCCTGCCACCCAGGCGGGTGTTAGCATGTGCGCCGGCCTATTAGCATGGTGCGTTTTGATTGGGTGGCAGGGTGACTGGATACATACTTGGGGTTCACTGATTGGTTGTGACTCCAGACAGGGGTTGGGAGGCTGTGATTGACACCATGCGGTGGATGAGGTAAGGCAGCAGTGTGAGAGAAACAGAACAGAACAGCCAATCAAAGAAGAACTGTCACAAGCCCCTTAAGACTGAGGGAAGGATGGAAGTATGACAAACCGAAATGATGCAACTGAGGAGAAAGACAACAAAACAAAACTCAACTAAAACATCAAATCATTTCTTTCTTCATTCCATCCCCCAGTAAAACTGCCTGTAGATGTCAGTTTACATTTAACATTTTAGTCATTTAGCAGAGACTCTCTAATCCGGAGAGACTCATAGTGAGTCTAAAAACTTTATGTCATCACATTTCTGGTTAATCTGTTGGTCACCTGTGTATATCATTTAATATATTATGATCTTAAAGGCAAAACAGATCCTAGATCGGCACACACACTCTAAAGGGTTTCATGGACATGGGTCCAGGTTTTTAATTATTTATTAATACCGTCAGGGTCCATTAAACAATACCATCTCATAATCACTTGGTCTACAGTAGCTTTCCTTTCACTCATTCAAACCATTTCTTGACCAGTCAGGTTCGCGGAGGTTCAAGAAGAGGGACTGAGAACTATCTTTTCTCTGATTTGTCAGGTGAGTGATGACAGGATTAACTGGTTATTGGTGGCAGGCTGTAGTTAGTATTCAGTAGCCAGCAGGCAGGGGTAAGTTGATGTGGGCAAAACAGGGGCAGTGGGGGGGGGGACTCACACTTTGTTGGCGGTAGGGGGTGAATTTAGTCTGCACCTCCTGCCAGCGAGTGTTGAGCTGGAGGAGGCGGGGCTGGACCAGGGAGGCCGCCCCTGCATCCGACAGCTCTTTGGCCAATCCCTGCACCTCTTTCAGATCCTCACTCTTCACATCGAACTCTGAGCCAATCTCCTGGTGAACGGACAGAACCAGCCAGAGTCACATCCAGGGAAGAAACACACACACACAGGACGACACAACTGTTCCAGTCTACCAGGGCAGTGATCATTCAGGTGAAACCATCTAGTCTTTCCAGTTAGAACAGGGAAATGAAGAGAGAGGAGTCACGATAAGAGGCCTGTTTTATTGTGTCAGTGGTATTAACAGTGACTGCCTGGTTCAACCATTGGCTTTCATGTGTATCGTAGGTATTAACTCTTTCCCTGAGAGGAGGACAGGGCAGAAAAGAAGCTGTGAAATGAGTGAACGGACACAAACTTAGAGACAGACTGAGAGACAGGCTGTGTGACAGACTGAGAGACAGGCTGTGAGACAGACTGAAAGACAGACTGAGAGACAGACTGAGAGGAAGAGTGATGGTGCTGGTAGTTGCAGGTGCATGTGAGAGGGAATGACCGGTGACTCTCAAGAGGAGTTCAGTTTAGCGGAATGTCATTTTAATCACCTGGAACAAAAACACACACACACAGAACATCAGTAAACACTCAGAAAAAGACATTATATTGAGAGAAAGAGAGAGAGACTGAAAGTACTACAGAAAGTGGAAGAGGCAGAAAAGGAGATGAACCGATTAGTGAGAGTGTGTGTGTGAGAGAGAGAGAGAGAGAGAGAGAGAGGAGAAAAAGAGAGAGGCAGGAACTATTTGGTTTCCAAACAGAGCTACACACATTATCCAGACACAGAGAGACAGACACAAAATCTGAAAGACAGCTAGACAGTGGTGAAGTTTCACCTTAACTCTGAGCTCCTCTGGAGGGTCAGGAAGTTGGGCCACACTCCTCTGTATGTCGTCCAGCCACTGGAGCAGATCATCGGACTTCCTGCGGTACTGGTACCACTGGGGAGCTATAGCCAGTGCCTTCCTCTTCCTTACACCACGCAGGTCCTACACACGCATTCAGTATCAGTCAAAAGGTTGGACACACCTACCATGGATAAGTCCAAACCTTTGACTGGTACTGTAGATATTAATACTTAAACACACACAGAATCAACTGAACTACTGATAGAATGGTACTCATTGGTAATGTTGTCTTTGTTTCAGGAATCAAAACTGTACCATAACACTGTTGTCTTTGTTTTAGGAGTCAATACTGTACCATAACACTGTTGTTTTTGTTTCAGGAGTCAATACAGTACCATGACAGTGTTGTATTTGGTGTTGAGCTGGTTGTGTTTGATTCTGATCTGCTCTTTCTTGTCTGGGTCTGGGACTCTCCTTTGTAAGTTCTCTCCTTTCAGCAGCAGATCCTTCACTGCTCCCTCTTCACAGTCCTACCACAGAGAGTGAGAGGGATGGAGAAATATATATAGAGAGAGACAGAGGGATGGAGAAATAGACATAGAGACAGAGGAATGGAGAAAAACATATAGAGAGAGACAGAGGGATGGAGAAATATAAAGCTCCAGAAAAAATTAAGAGACCACTGCACTTTTTTCTTTCCTTTCCGAAATAGTCGAAAAGGAAGGTTTTGAGTGAGGAACAGAAGGGTTAAAATTAAGAGACCACTGCAATTTGAACCCTTCTGTTCCTCACTCAAAACCTTCCTGTTCGACTTTTTTGGAAAGGAAAGAAAAAGGTGCAGTGGTCTCTCAATTTATTCCGGACCTGTATATATATATATATAGAGAGAGATCCAGAGGGTTGGAGAAATAGAGGGAGGGGGAGTGAACAGAGTGGACAAATGAAACAGAATGTCCTGTTACCCCGTCCTGTTCTGTAAAGTCCTCTTCCTTCAGGTTCTCTCCTTGTTTCTCCTCTTCGTCCAGCAGGTCCAACCAGATCTTAGCCTCACTGTGGAACTGCTCCACCTCCACCGCTGAGGCAGCCAGCTACACACACACACACACACACACACACACACACACACTGTATTGTTACATACTGTATTGTTCCTCTGACCCCTTTGACCCTTCTCCTTGTAAGCACACTAGAGATTTAAGTTCAGTAGTGCACCTGTCCAGCTGTGATTCGCTGTGCGATGGTCTCAAAGCGTTTGTTGAGCTGCTCCAGCTTGGACCCCAGCTTCGCCTGGCAATGTTCCCCACGGGTCCTCATCAGGTCCTGGCCCAGTTCTCCAACAGCCTCCACCTTACCACGCATAACCTCCAGGTCCCCACGAAGACCCTGACACACACACACACACACACACACACACACACACACAATCGGTATATATTACTCCGCACACACTCACTAGAGCAACTAAACTGAAAAGTTACAATCAGAAGGAGAAAGAAGACTGCAGCAGAAAAAAACTAATCAATATAGCGCGCCAGCTGCTGCAAAAAGAGCCCACAGGAAGTTTAATGAAAAGAAAAAGACCATAAGCAATCACATGAAAACCGGGCCATAGAAACCTCAGTAGACATATGACTTCGGAATAAAACCGAAGTAAATGAGTAAAAAGTTGCGCTGGAGACCTTGAGCACGGGGTCGTTGGGTCCGTGGAGCTCCATGTTGTCCATCTCTCTCTCTGCACCATCCATCCACTCACTGATCTCCTTCACATTCACATCCAGTGTTTCCATCTGTCTCTGGTAGTCCTGTAGAGAGTGTGTATGTGTGTGTGAGGAAGACAGATTCAGGATCAGTAGCAGGCCAGTACGACTGATTGTAACCGTGAACCCATAGTGTTGCCACAGTCTGCTGACAGCCAGACACTAGGTGAGGAACAGTGTCTCCCGTCGGCCCAGTCAGGACCCAGACAGAGACAGCTCTGTGGGCTCATGTCCCAAGACTGCAGCAGACAAGGGACTCGTCATAGCGGCGGGGTGGGGGGGGGTGGGGGGGGGACATGGCAGTTTGCAGCAGATCCCACAGTAGGGAGTTCCTTAGGGGGTCCGTGTTACCCAAAAATGCATGCACCCGAAAAGCAGAGGACACTGCGAAAAAGACGTCTTATCAGTTGCATTTATCTTGTGTTCAGGTTAGAAATCTAACCATCCATAAAATAAGGTACATTTAACAAGTTAAAGTTGTATTAGATAATACCGCTTGTCCCATTGGCAGATTATTTCACTTGTTTCAAGCAAATATCTCCTCAAATATAGTTAAGATTTTCTTTTTGAAGACATTTTTTAGCAGTGGAAAGAAAGAGAAAGAAAAGAAAAAGAGAGAATCCATGTCCACGCACTCCATTTCCCATCCTCCCACACCCTGACCCACCAGCAGCAGGTTGAGCCACTCCTCACTCCTGGAGGTGACAGCGATCCAGTTGCAGTTGAGCAGTAGGACCTTGTCGTCCACCAGGCCCTCGTGTCCACGCAGCACAGCCTTCAGGGCATCGGCCAGCTCCAGGACGGCTTTCAGCTGTGGAGCACGCTTCTCTGTCTCCTTCTGGGTCGCCTGGGGAGGGAAACAGACATGGCCTTAGCTTCCGGGGGAGATGGCTACAAAGCTGATTAGGAAACAACAACAGGGGGGAATAGGGCTTAGCGTCAGAACACGACAGACAGGGAGACGTTGGGGATTTTGCCTTGGTTGTTAGTTTCCCCACAAAACACAGGGGTAGTGAAGGGAACATTTTTTTGTCAAATCATTTCAGATCCAAATCTAGTCAGAGCCTGCAGGAAGACAACCAACTCAGCCTCCTCTCGGGTGGACTGAAGGAGCAGAGAGACCCGTCTGAAATGGATGTCAGTGTTTATTGATGGGCTGATGGAAATAGAAGCGTTGTAAATTCCCGAGACAATCAGACGTTTGTTTGCAGACAGCCATCGCGTTGCTAAGCAACCTAGCCGACCGTCTAGGAAAACTGAGGAGGCGTCCCAAGTGGCACACCATTCCTGTTAGGAGGCACTACTTCTGACCAGGGCCCAATGCGGCCCAGCATAGGGAATAGGGTGCCATTTGTCCCAGAACCCCCCCAGCAGCAGAGAGATGGCAGGGGGAGGAGAAAGGCTGAGAGACAGAGGATGTGAAGAGAGAGAGATGGAGAGATAGAGAGAGCATGTGAAGAAAGAGAGATGGAGAGAGAGAGGATGTGAAGAGAGAGAGAGATGGAGAGATAGAGAGAGAGGACCAGTGAGAGAAGGGGACTAGAGACAGAGAGATAGTGTGGGGAGAGAGGGGGGAGAGGACCTGTCACTCAACATCCTGGCTTCCCCAATGAGATCAACACAAATATTAGACACTTCTTCTCACTGTTTTCCAGGGACATTACAAACTACACATGCAAATTGGTGAACGTGATGGGTGGGTGTGAGTCCACCATTCTACCTGGGCCCACTCCACTTCAGCCTTCAGGTCACTGGGCATGCCCTCCACAGCTGACCTCTTTGTCAGCTCAGCATCAGTCGTGGCCAACCACTCTGTCAGGCTGTTCAGCTCCTTACGCAGTTTCCTCGACAACTTCAGACTCTTCTCTAGTTCCTGCTTTCCCTCCGTCACCTGAAACGCGCGCACGTCCCAAAAACAGAACGCAAAAAAAAGACAAAAATGTTTACGTGTCTAACACACCCAGCTACATTTGCCAGTATCCCCAGTTAATGGTCTTGCAAACCGGTGGCCTTGTGTCAGAGGCTGTGGCGATAGGAGAGACGCTATTGGCTGAAGCTGCTGACCTGAGCGCCCAGCTGGTTGTAGAGCAGCTTGAGGGCGGTCAGCCTGTCATCCATCTCTTTAGGCTGCTCCGTCTGCTGTCGCTGGACAATCTGCCTCCCTGTCTTTATCACCGTCTCCACTTCCGACTTCACCTCGCTCAAACTCTTATAAAACTTCTGTACAGGGGGAGCAGAGAGGAGAGGAGGGAGGCAGGGGCAGAGGCAGTGGAGGGGGAGGAAGAGGTAGAGGAAATGAGGAGAGGGGAGAAGAGGCAACAGGAAGAGAGTGACATGCCCGGTTAATAACACACTATCAAACCAATCATGCACCGTTCTTGATCAATAAAGCAACCTTGGCTGTGAAGCTACAATTCTATTACAAAAACAATTACCAGCACGCCACTAGGTGGTCGGCTTTTCTTTCCCCGCCAGTGTGTTTGATTACGGATTACCCACCATGCATTGTTCCAACTGTGACTGGACCACGTCCTGCTCCACGCTCCGTATATCCAGAACCCCCAGCTGGGCCTTGACATCCCACAGGACACGTTCACACTCTGAGAGGCGCTGATCGAAGTTTGCCGGCTTCTGGAAGAGCCTGAACTTCACATATACCTCCTGGAGTTTCTTCTGCGGGGGACAGAAGAGGAGAATGAGAGCGAGACACACAGACACACACAAACACACACACACACACACAGGCTGAAACACACAGAGACCTGGATGAGGACAACGTATTGATTTGCCTTGACACATGCTGTGTGATATCGGCTAGTCTAAAAAAATGTGGTGACACAACTAATATATCTGTCGGCTGTGTGAAGTTGGTGTGCAGTGTGTGTGTGTGTGTGTGTGTGCGTGTGTGTGTGTTACCTGTGTCATGTCGATCTGTGCGGCTACTCTCTCTGATTGGCCATTTTCTTTATTCTTCTTCTTCATCTCCTCCAGAGTCCCCTCGTGAGTGTTCAGCTCCGTCTGGATTTTCTGTCAACGGAATGACAAATGTATTACAATGTATTACACGCGCACACACACAGAGACGCACGCACACGCGCACACACCAACACACACACATTCCCTTGCACCGCAACCACTGGACCACATGGGGGCAGACAGCCTCAAGCACGGAGGAGAATTAAACAGAGGCGCGATAAAAGGAGAAACTCCAGCAGTCTGTGTCATTCATTTGAAATGCCATCAATTCTCTGCTCTGTCCTCAGCGTGCCAGCGTGCGGCATTCAAATCCCATTTATGTCTATGCCTTGTGAGCCAAGCGTGTGTGTGTGTGTGTGTGTGCGCGCGCGCGCGTGCTTGCGTGCGCGTGTGTGTAGTCAATCAGTCTCTCACTTACTCCCAGGAACACAACATGTCCTAATGTTCTTAGACTTCCTCTGTTTCCAGCCTGCCCACTGCACAGAGACTTGGCAGCAAGCGACTGGGCTTCGCTCCACATATAGACCAGGGGGATGGCCACTGTGCGTTTTTCTGTTTGTGTGTGTGTCTGTCTATGTGTGTAACCGATCGCTGAAATGTGAACGAATTCATTTAGACAGCCGCAACCACAGCACGTTTTGTGACTTCTAGGCAGGACATAAACAATCCCTGCCCGAGGAGGATCAAGGTCATTGCGCATAGAAAAAAACCCTGAAAAATAATAAAAACTTTTGTTTTAAATTAAATTTTGAGATAAAACATCCATGCGCTCATCAGTCACAACCACAGAAAAAGCAGACAAGGCCAACAGTGAATATGAAGCATGAAGAAAAGAAAAAAAACGGTATGAGGTTGCTGGATGAATCAAGAGGTAAAAAAGTAGTTATTTATGTTTTATAGCAGACTGTAATTCATCATTAAATGGCAGATTCACAAAGCTGTAACTATGCAATGGTTTACAAATAGTTTTATAAATGTTTCTGCTTTGCTGTTAACCTGGTCATCTTTGTCTGACATAAAAATAAACATTATATCATTATTGTTCTGTGCAAATAACACTACTATTTACAGGAAGTAGACTACTATCGGATCATAAGCCAAATGTTAGATGATTTTTGTCTGTCTGGCACAAGAAAAGTTCTGGGATACATAGAGCTGTGATGTTGAGTGCCCCTACCAATACATTAGTCTAAAAACTGTCAAATGTCTAACCTGGGCTTCCTGTGATATCTGTCATTGACCCCGCCCCCGGTCTAACCTGTGCTTCCTGTG
>JACXGI010000438.1:0-34261 GCA_016801175.1 Esox masquinongy
CTGTCCCTGTGACCCAGTTGTGCAGGCTGAGGTACTAGGTTATATGTCCCTGTGACCCAGTTGTCCAAAGAGTCGTGTAACATACCAAACAGTCTCACCTGTAGCGGGCAGTGCAGAGACGGACCGTTCCAGTGTAGCGAGGCTTGGACCTGGGCACAGGCCTGGCCTCGTCTTCCATCTGGAGGAACACAGGGGCAGAGCAGCAGTCACTGTTGCATGTAAGTACTACAACCCTAACCCGTAACCTATTCAAACACTCCGTCCTAGCTCATAATCCCAGCCATTCTTAATCATGTCTTTACAGAAGTTATGATCTAATTTTTCACGTTTATACTCCCCAGTCTTACTATCTGACAGTTGTCACTAGAGAGTCATGTCGCTGTCTGGTGGTAAGTCATAGGTTTCATAGCTATAGCTCTGATGAAAGCTATAAAGTGCTGGTATACAGCTGTCCTGTGAATACAGCCCATGTCCTGAATAGAGCAGAGATAAAGCACCCTAATTCTACAAAATGAGATGAGGGGTGGGACCCACCTCTGACGGGGTCACCCGTCGGGGGCTGTTGGGGCGGCTCATTGTCCTGGCGGTGGGGTTGACAGACAGCAGTTCTGGCCTATCTCTGTCTCCAATCTGCAGTGGGTGGAGGAACTCGGATATCAGGGGAGTGTTTGCCGAGCTCTCATTGCCTGGGAAACATTGATTTCCACACCAAATAAAGAGCATCTGTCATTCCTTCTGCTCTCATTCATGGCAAAGCTATTGATTTCCTGTTCAGGGGAGTACACAGCAAACAGTCTTTATGGCCAGGACTTGGCTCTGCTCTTCCAGCCTGACACATCTGCAATGCATTTCCCTGCTGCTTAACACTCTCTAAAGACACAACTGACAGGAAACAGGACACTGACACCACAGGGTTCTACCAGCTACAAACATACACAAACCAAGCATGTCATTCTCTTTACATTTTAAAATGTTGAACATAAAAGTTATTGGGGGTTAGATTTGCATTTACATTTTACCACTAGATTACAGAAGTACTGTAGCATTATCCCTACAGGAATGAGAAGATCTGGAGTGCAGTATTCTAATCTATGGTATCCGCATTGCTGATTCAGATGTGTCTTCTCAGATGGAAGGTTACAGTGTACGTGGTGTTAGAATACTAATACAGTAACTCTCATTAGCAGATGTCATATACGGTATCACTCCTCTGATCAATGAGCTGTGTTACTGATCATGAATAAAAGCATTTTTTCTTTCCATTTCCAGAGTGGTCCAAACATGCCTTGTAGCCTACCACAGATGGACTGAAGAGGGAAGCAAAACCTTACTCAGATTCAAACCAGTTAATCTGCCAATTTTCCCTATCTGACTTCTTATCCATCTACCACACTTCAACCTCACCCCTGTAGGCTTCTAGGAAAGTTCACTGTTGTGACAACTAGAATAAATTACTGTCTTCTATTCTGAATTAATGAATTATACAATGACTGACAGAACATCTGCATGTGGAGCAAAAACAACGGTCTTCAAATACACTAAACAGAACTGCCCACTTGTCTCGGTTGATGAGATGCACAGTGACCTAAATGCCAGATACGATGCAAGTACTTTGACTCTAGGCACCTTTATGCTTTATGTCATTCTTCTAACCCCTGACTTTTCCCACAGAGTGCAGGGTTGGGACCTCTTACCTTTTCCTGCCTGGGCTGCCAGTCCGTTGAAGATTTTGGAGACTTTGTTTTCCGGGGAAAGGGGAATATGGTGTTTATAAAAAGGCTCAGTGCTGAGGGTGTCCACAGTATCAGCCTCCAGATGGAAATCCTCCAGGTCCTTGGACAGCTGGCCAAACTGTTCAGTATTTGACCTGCATTTCTGCTCCAGGTCTTGAACCTTGACCTTCCATGCACAAGGACGTATAATATTAAGAGGCAGAGAGAAAGAAAGACACAAATAATTAATAGAAGGAACCTGTGTTCCCATGTAGCAAATCTTCAGAAGTGGACACAGACTATTGCAAAGCATTGCATGTTTAATTGTTATCAAATCAAATGGATAGGAAATTGACTAATTAATGTCTTATTAAATCCTAATCTTGTGCTGCAGATAACAAGCCGAACCAATGACAACATGTGATGCCAGAAGAGTCACTTCTAGCTTTAAATGTAAAACACAGGCTGTTGAGTAATTAAAGTATATGAAAGAACAGGCATTAGAAAACTGCTATACTAAAAATGCCAAGCAATGCAGACTTAAGAGGCTTATACAAGTATGTGCATCAAATATATTATCTAAGCAGCTCTGAGAAAATTATTCAAGTCTTGAGTTAACAAGCATTGTTTTTTTTGTTTTGTAACTACAAGCCTCAAACATTTTGCCTGCTGGGTAAGAGACAAGACAGGCCACAGGTACAATGGGTTTCAGCCAGCGATATAATTAGATGCTTCAGTCAGATCTCCCGTTTGCAAGATAGGCTGAGATATAGTAACTGAGGATGAATTTAGAACCACTGAATTCATAAGCAAAGAAACATAATGTGCTTTGATGTTCCATAGTCTAGTATTTGTCTAGATGTCGTGCATTCTCTACTGAACGGCTGGGTTATAAACTGGGTCCTTTATATGGCGCCTTTTGGTCCCAAACTTGGTTGGGATTACAGAGGATGCAAGGCAAGAGGATCTGTGGTATGAAGCAGTACCTGCTCTATTCATCTGATATCATTCATTCTATTTCAACATCAATGTACATGTATGATTGCCTGATGACCATAATATAGGCACTAATGTGATTTAAATCTATTAGGTTGCCTTTAGAAAGTATTCAACCCTGGGACTTATTCCACCTTTTTTTGCATTACAACGTGGTATTAAAGTGGATCACTCATTTCTTGTCAACAACCTACATAAATGTATCTTAGCAAAGAACGATTATCTTTCAAAACAAATTTGAAATTCCTTAAGCAGCGCTTATTATTATTAAGTAGTAATTTGCACACTTGGGTTTTATTTTTGTTTATTCTTTAAGATCTGTAAAGTTGTTTGTTAATCATCACTAAACAGCCCTTTTCAAGTTGCCATAGACAATTTAAGTCAAAACTGTAACTAGGCCATTCAATTTTCAATGTCCTCTTGGAAATATACAGTACTGTACTACTATATGAATCTTTTATCTTGAAAAATTCCCTAGTCCTTTCTGATGAAAAGCATACCAAATACATGATTAAGCCACCACATTTGAAAATATGAAGTGGTACTCAGTGTTTTCCAGACACAAAGCTTTGCATACAGAACCAATAGTGAATCTCACCACGTTATTTGCAGTATTACTTATTATAAACTAGATGCATGCTTTAAAAAACTTTGTATTCTTTTCAAGCTCTTTCCTTTTGACTCAGTTAGGTAAGTAATGTGGGGTGTCGATCTACAGTATTCTCAGTTGTCTCCTATCACACAGCCTATAAACTCTTAACTGTTTTACTATTAGTGTCATGGTGAAATCCCTGAACGGATTCCTTACTCTCTGTAAACTGGGTTGGGAACCCCTGATTTTAGTGTCAGCTTTTTCAATGCCCTTTGCGAGGCATTTGAAAACCTCCCTGTTTTATGGTAAAATATGTGCATGAAAGCTTGACTATGGAAGCTTAGAGATAATTGTTTGTGTGGTACATAGGGATGGATAGTTAAAAAAATAATAATATTATTCACTATTACTGCACAAAATAAGGCAACCAGTTATTTGACATGAACTGAATCAAGGTCGCTATAACAAAGAATTAAAACATTTCGGCTTTTCAAAATGTCCTTTGAAACTCCACTGACATTATTTTGTATTTTATGTAGATTAGGGACACAATACTTTTGGCTGTAACACAACACAAACACTGTAAATGGTGTAGGCTGTCATGGAGATTGTGAACACTGGGGTCTAGATAGTTCAGGGAAACATAAATACCTGCATTATGTCCAAATGTTTCTGTTCGGACACAAAAGTCACAGAATGACATTGAACAAATATGAAAGAAAAGCAAAACCCAAATCAAACTGTTACACCACATGAGATCAATGCATAAACAATACAGTAAATCATGCAAAATCATGTAAATCGATGAGAAACAAGAACCATCACAAAACATGTATGACAAGTCCCATTATGGGGAATAACATGGAATGTGAATATTCTAATAAAAGAACACATAAAACCACAACCAAGACAACCAGTTGTTAAAAAACAGAAACGTTGGGCACAAACATTATGCATGTCAACTAGTTAGCCTTAGTACCCTCTCCACTCTTGGTAACTACCTTCACCACAGTAACAGCACACTTTAGTTCCCTGTAAACAGTGGCTGTCCTAATGCAACTCCTTTCCTCTGCACTGTAGATATTTGATCATCTGGATGGTCGCTCTCCAAACCTGCGTAGATTATTCTATAAAAGAGGTTTCTCTGAAGCCATTAATACAACGTCTGGGATAAAAGCCGCCGAGCCGAGCCTGCCCTGAACTGTGAATGTGTTGAGCATTCTCAGTTATAATGGAGAGAGTTATGGGCAGGCTGGGTTTTCGCTGACACAACTCTCTATGTGTTACAGACTCATGGGCTGGGAGGAAGACAAACTGCAGAACTCCAGCTTTTCTTTGAAAAGCAATATGGATTTCATGAATGAGGTGATGTCTTTGACATACAGTTTATCGGGCATACACAAAAGCATTTTAAAAACGTCCGGCGAAGCCATCCTCTTTGAAGTTCCCATACCTCTAACAGGTGAACCGCTCCCTCATGCTCTTTCCTAGCTTCTGCCTGAGCCTGGAGAAGACAAAGAAAGACAATCATGTCGGAATATGTCAACCTGAAACTGAGGTCCATCAGAAAAGCCTAATGAAGATAAACCGTTCCATCCAGATTTGATAGATTAATCTATAAGGACAAAAGGTTCAATCCTAAACTTAACCCTTAACTATAAACCCCAACCACTAAAACTAACCCCAATTGCAAATTATGACCTAAATCTAACCCCTAACCTAAAGACCCACCCACCAGGATAGAAACACAAACACACAAAAATACATTGGGATCACTATACTTGTAAAGTCTAACATTTGATTACTATTAAAAAAAAGACTTTCCCCTAATGCCAAAACCCTAACAAAAACCCTTTAACTAGCAAAAACTCTGAAGCTAACCCTCTAATTCTTTCCCCATCTGTAACCATTACCTTAAACCTAACCCATAAACCAGAAATAGCTTTTTTCAATTTTTTCTTGCTTCACTCTGCTAATGGGCATTTTTGGTCCCTACCATGTTAGTAAAATGGTGAACACACCCACACAAACACATACCGGTAACACTATAATAGACCAACAATTGGTAACCATTAAAAAATGTTCCCTAACCTTAATCCCAAAATCGCTAATCACAACCTAACTTCTAACACTATACTTAACCATTAAGGTTGAACCCTAACCCCAAAGCCTATAATAGCCTTTTTTGTTTTTAAGGACCAGTTAAATCAGTTTAGGCAGCATCTCTGAGGAGTGTAATCTGTGCTGTATTTGCTGTGTGCTCTAATTGGTGAGTGTGTCTGTCATGGTTTCTCTTTTAATAGAACACATACACCCAGAGACTCACATAACTCTCTAGGGGCTCAGATTACTACTATCCAGTAGATAGACTATCCAGTAGACAGACAAACAAAATCACCGGTGACTACACATTTGTATCACCACTTTTACTTTCCCCCTCACATTTCATGTCTATTCAGGCCTACGGTGTTATCTTCTCTTTTTCATGGCCATTATGAGTGTGTTTTTTGGAAAACATTGCATGATAATTGGACATTAATAATCCCTTTAATCAATGCACACATTCAATCATTTACCACGGTTAACATGATACATTGTCTTGTGAAACTTGTGGCTGGAGGTGAGCTGGGGTGTTATGGACCTACAGTACCCTCTGCAGAAGGTGAATCTCCTGCTGTTTGGTGCTGAGAACAGCCAGGGCCTGCTCATGCTCCTCTTCCAAATGCTGCCTCCTCTCTGCAGCCTCTCGCATATGCTGGGAAGAACAGGTCACAATGTAGTGAATGCATTATAATATTCTGGGGAGGACAGGTCACTACACTGTAAATACATGGCAATATGCTGGGAAGAACAGGTCACAACGTAGTGAATGCATTATAATATTCTGGGGAGGACAGGTCACTACACTGTGAATACTTGGCAATATGCTGTGAAGAACAGGTCACAACGTAGTGAATGCATTATAATATTCTGGGGAGGACAGGTCACTACACTGTAAATACATGGCAATATGCTGGGAAGAATAGCTCAAACACTGAATATATGGTACTATGCTGGGAAGAACAGGTCACAGAACTATCAGTACCTGGCAACAGGCTAGGGAGAACGTGTCACAACACGGTGAATACATGGTAATATGTTGGGAAGAACATGTCACAACACTGAACACATGGTAATATACTGGGAAGAACATGTCACAACACTGTGAACACATGGTAATGCTGGAAAGAACAGTAAAAGGCAGTAACAAGAATGACTTGTACCATTTAAAGGGTATGACTTGTACAATTTTTTATATATTTGTTTTAACGGTGTGCAATATCTAGGCCAACACATTTATTCCTGTGACCACACATTCACCTATAAAAAAACAAAAATGTACTCACACCCAAATCAGAATCATTATGACTATATCCAGAGTTAGAAGAAGCTGCCACCATTAGGAGTTGGAGTTAGGGACATAAGGTGTTTCTTGGAGCTTTAAAGCATAAAGCAGCTTATAAACTCTGACATTCATATTTTTCGCTCTGGAAGAGGAAAAGCCTCTTTCCCAACTGAGTTGCTCAGAGGTGGCCAGAACAGGCACTGCTTTGCATAATCACAACTCTTAAGCTCTAATAGGGACTCATGATAATCCAGTAACTGAGGAACTGTCACTTGGTTCACACTATCAGACACGGCTGTGGTCATTCACAAGCTCCAAATTTAACTTTCTTGTTAAGCTGCCTTCAAACATAGCCATCAGTTAACCTACAGCTAAATTATGCACTTAATGAATCAGTATCTTCATCATCATCATCATCATCATCTACAGCAACAAAGAAGCAACTATTCTGTTTGCTAAAGACTTCACTTCTTCCCATTAGCCAATGTTGTGGCACTTGAAAATTTGAATACAAATTATTTCTCTGGGAATGATACAGTATATCACAATCATGATTGCATAGTGATGTCATTGTGTGGTGAAGAAATACCATTTTTATCTCTGAAGTAGTGGGCATACTGGGAATTCTCGTTTCTATTTCTACATTATCCCTTTTCAGCCTTTCTCTGCTTTCTTCATTCTCATCTCTCTCCATTATTTTCTACAACATGCAATTTTTGCATTTGTACAAATCAATAGGCAATGAGAAAGTAGCCCACACAGGAGTTGATTTCCTCAGATGGGTACATTTTTCTCTCAAATATAGCCACTCCTTACAAACAGACAATCAATAAAAAATGGAGGGAAATAGTGATTTGTAATAAAAGCCTGTTCCACATCAATATTAGACTGCTACTGATTGCTACTGGAATATATTAATTTTATGAAAAAGAATGTCCTGCAAAACAGATGACAAAGCTCATGACTTACAAGAATTTCTACAATGCATTTATTGGCAAGAAAGATGAATATGATAGACTTTATAGATACATGCTTTCGTTCAATCATATTTTCAGAAAATATCAAACTTTCATTTCTTGTCACACTTCATGGTAAGGGTAATTTGACTGAAATATAGATAACGATCCATTCCATTTAATTCAACCCTATCTGATTTGAAAGGCTTTAGAGAGCCCCACCTCTAATCTGCAGTCCACATTGTATCTGACTATGTTCTGTTGAGTTGGAGACAGAGCAGCAGTGAATGTAGTAGGATGAAAGGAAGGATGGAAGGAAGAAACAAATTATGGACTGGACCAATACTCACCTTGAGGACCTGCTCGAGGTTCTCCAGTTTGCCTAGGAGGTGGTTCCTCTCCTGTTGGGCCAAGTCTTGTCCTAACTCACAGCAATGTAGGTGTGTCTGAACTACTCATATTCTGACTTTACCTAAAGAAAAACAAAAAAAGAAAATAAAGAAAAAAAGAAAAAAAACAACGGGACAAGTGCACATAGATTGATTTATGCATATAAACTGAATGAGGGGAGAAAGACAGCAAAACTGAACAAATTTCAATTGAGTATCATCACTTCTTTTTCTATCACATCCTGTACTTCTTTTTAATTCATATTCATATAATACTGAAGTAACAGACACATGAAATAAAATGTTTTGAAATTAATCAGCACATTTAAAATATAGATTCTGACTCAATTAAAATGCCTTGAAGGAAGATGAGATTAGATGGGTTCTCTGAAATTGGGCTGTATCTGAACAGGGCCATTCCTCAACCACCCACCACTCACCATCTAATTAATAACTATGATGGATCACCTTGTTCAAGGCAACTTGCAGGCTCAACAAAAAAGCACCACACAAGTTCTTCATAATGTCGTACTTGTACACGAAAACAAATTATTTCAGCCAGACCCTCAAGGGAAATAATCCATAATCATTTTGGGTTGTGTGTAAAGATTTTGACAACATCCTCTGTTCTGATATGAAATCAAATTTCACTATGATTCCAGCATTCTGACAATAGTGCAACAAAGTGATCCAATCCTTTCTCTGCACAATAGCCAGTAAACATTAATCAGGAAATCATAAGGATGTATAGCAAAAAACAGCACACGGACTGGCCTAAATCACTCACAGCAACAAGTCCTTCGCATTACCTCCCATCAGCCAGACTGCCTGACACACTCCCCTCAGGACTTAACTCTCCCATCGATCTCATATGGTCCACTACAAGAAATTGCCCGTGATGTGGGGGGTAGACCGAGGCACATTTCCCCCTCCCATGCACATTTAATGTGTCTCCCCATCTCATCAACACCCAGTGACTTGTACCTGGGCTGGCCGCCAACACCCAGAGACTTGTACCTGGGCTGGCCGCCAACACTACACTAACTCTTCCTCTGATCGCAGCCTTTGATGCTAGCGCTAACCATGTCCCCTCAGGTAGTAACGTCAGACTCAGGTACCTGGGCACCGCTCAACCTGTCTTTCATCTGAAAGTCTTGGGCAGTAGTGACAGATGGCTCTTTTCTGTGTTCCGCGGCATGTAGGCAACGTAGACGAGGAGCCGGCTGGGGGATTAGGACGGAGCAAAGAGCCAAGTGGTTCCCTGGACACGTGTCAAAGCCGGCCCCATGAAAGTGGCACCATTAGCACTAGCTGCCACCCATCCACAAACAGTCACTCGCTCACTTTCCCAATCTCTCTGTGTGTGGTGACTACTGTATGGGAATAAGCGAAATAGAGAGCTGTTTATATAGTTACGCCCAATATTATTGGCACCCTATATAAAAAACAGTATAAAACAGAAACAAAAAAAACATTATATTACATTAATGGAATTGCTGAGAAAAAAGACGGATCCTAAAATCTGTAGTAAGATCAACCAACAAATGCAAGCACCTGGAGTTTGCTAAAAGACGTTCGCACCATAGAGCTATTTCGCAACGCACACAAGCAGTGGTTTTGGCTTTGAAAGAACAATGTGTATACTGAAAAAAACCTCATGGTGGTGGATGTTTGATTTCATGGGTCTGTTTTCCTTCTATCTATGAAGAAATGGTAAATTGACCAAAAAATCTGAATATTCTGTGTAATTTGATCATTTGTCAATTTGGTTTATTTCCTTGAATCAGTACTGAATATCTACCACAGGTTGGAAAATTCAAATACAGATAATTTTCTGACTTTTCTTATTAACAATGCCAGTAATTTGAGATGACTGAACATTATTAACAACAAAACTAAGCATTAGATAGAATGAAATAATTTAAAAATATCTCCCCACCTTCACTGGCAATACAATTAAATTACAAAACTCTACAGGGTCCTTATGGCAGCGCATCTGTTTCATGCTGCTATGAAAATCATCCACAGTATCACAAGCTACACATGCTTATAAAGCTAACTAATGTACTAGCACCCACAATACACTCCTCACCCAATGTGTACTATTCCATTGATAGGCCAACACAATGCTATTGACCTGGTCATATAAGCTCTGTGCTGGGCTGAGCCAAAACGTTGAGGAGACATTCCACATGGTATCTGGTTCACTACACAATGTCCTGCCAGAACAGTGGTAGCCATGTGTAGACTGAGGCACTTCCAAACCTCCTTATACTTGGATACAGGTTGTGGATGAACAAATCAAGGCGATTGTTTTCCTGCAAAGCCTCCTGCAGCTTAGTCTTCTGTGGAGGGAAAGAGGATCGGTGGAGGAACAGAGGCATGGAGGGGGTACATTTAATGATGATATCTATATGCTTTATCCACTGTATCCCACATTTGCATGGATTAGCAATGTATCACATTGTGTAGGGTACAGCAGTAGGTTACAACGATAACTCATTCTGAAAACTTTTAGACTTACATGACACTTAGATGTTCGACTCAGGTTGTCATATCTGTTTTGTGGGCGGAGTGTGTTAACCAGCACACAAAATCCCTAGGTTACTCTGATGATGGGATCAGCAGCTGCATGCTGTCATGCTCAATTTGGAGTGTGGCTAGCACCAAACAGAGCCACCCTAAGATCTCCAATGATCCTAGAAATGAATCAGCACATGATAGATAAAGGATTACAGAGTAAATTATTCTAGGTGACAATTGAGCATAAGGTCCAACCAACAGGGCGATGTAAATTTTGGCACTCTTTTTTTAAATATGGTCTAGTCTTAGTCATTCTGACTAAAATATCTGAAAGTTTTAGTCACATTTGTATCATTTGAATAATGCTTTAGTCTAGTTATTGTCAAAATGACAAAAACAGTGAGCCATTTTAGTCACCAAAATGCCCATATGTTTTAGTCACAGTTTAGTCAAATCAAAGGTATTGCCTCATTAACCTATAGTAAACGTATCACTGACTTCCATGTACACAAACATACATAGTCTTGTTTTACCAACACATTTTTCTGCATTAACATTATTGCATGATTCTATTCTCAAATTGGTGTAAGAAGACATTAATCTGCAGCAGATAAAGGGCATGAATTAATGCAAAAACATTTACTGACTGCGTGAGATTAAATTATTTTAACAACTCAAAAAACACCTGAAACAACTCAAATGCTATGCATTTGTTCAATTAAATCAGTTACAACAGCACTGACTGGTAATCAGAAAGAAAACAAATCAAACTTGTGTGAATATAACTCTCACAACATATTGTAGCTAGTGAGCAACATTATTAATCATGAAGTAAATCCATACAAAATAAGGCTGATGGAACATGTCAGAATGTTTAGTTCACAATGTTGATATAGCCTAATTGTTTATTAACATTTTTAGCACAGCATTGTGCAGAGTATGGATACATGTAAAATTTCCAAAATATAACTGCAAAATGCGTACTGTACACGTGTTATCGCATAAAAAAAACATTTAGATAGTAGACAAATTAGTATAACTACATCTCCAGGCACCAAACCACAGTCTTTACCTGTGTGTATATACATATAAAAAGTCTACCTGGTTGTGGATATAAAACAACCAGGTAGACTTTTTATATAAGTGGATATAAAAAGTAATACTAATACTTTGTTGAAGCACCTTTTGATTTTATTACAGCACTCAGTCTTTTTGGCCAGGGGTCTATTAGAATGGCACATCTTGACGTGGCAATATATACCCATTCTTCTATGCAAAAGCGCTCCAAATCTGTCAGATTGCGAGGAAATCTCCTGTGCACAGCCCTCTTCAGATCACCCCACAGATGTTCAATTGGATTCAGGTCTGGGCTCTGGCTGGGCCATTCCAAAACGTTAATATTCTTCTGGTGAAGCCATGCTTTTGTGGATTTGGATGTGTGCTTTGGGTCATTGTCGTGCTGAAAGGTGAACTTTCTCTTCATCTACATCTGCTTTCTAACGGATGCCTGAAGGTTTTGTGCCAAAATTGCCTGGTATTTGGAACTGTTCATAATTCCCTCCATCCTGACAAAGACCCCGGTTCCAGCTGAAGAAAAACAGCCCCAAAGCATGATGCTGCCACCACCATGCTTCACTGTGGGTATGGTGTTCTTTGGGTGATGTGCAGTGTTGTTTTTGCGCCAAACATACCTTTTGGAATTATGGCCAAAAAGTTCAACCTTGGTTTCATCAGACCATAACACATTTTCCCACGTGCTTTTGGGGGATTTGATGTTTGTTTTCGCAAACTTCAGCCGGGCTTGGATGTTTTTCTTTGTAAGAAAAGGCTTCAGTCTTGCCACCCTCCCCCCCACCCCATTCATATGAAGAATACGGGAGATTGTTGTCACATGTAGCATACAGCCAGTACTTGCCAGAAATTCCTGCAGTTCCTTTAATGTTGCTGTAGGCCTCTTGGAAGCCTCCCTGACCAGTTTTCTTCTCTTCTTTTCATCAATTTTGGAGGGACGTCCAGTTCTTGGTAATGTCTCTGTTGTGCCATATTTTCTCCACTTGATGATGACTGTCTTCACTGTGTTCCATGGTATATCTAATGCTTTGGAAATTCTTTTGTACCCTTCTCCTGACTGATATTTTTTAAAAATGAGATCCCTCTGATGCTTTGGAAGCTCTCTGCGGACCATGGCTTTTGCTCTGAGATGCAACTAAGAAAATGTCTGGAAAATCCTACTAGAACAGCTGAACTTCATTTGTGATTAATCAGTCACTTTGAATGATGGCAGGTGTGTAATGACTTCTATTTAACATGAGTTTGAATGTGATTGGTTAATTCTGAACACAGCCACATCCCCAGGTATAAGAGGGTGTGCACACTTATGCAACCAGGTAATTGTAAGGTTTTTATTTTTCATTTTCCCCCCTTGAAGATTTCAGTTTGTTTTTCAATTGAATTGTTCACATTATAGGTCACATTAAAAGTGGAAAAAGTTCTGACATGATTTCTCTTTGTCTCATTCTTTTACATCACAAAAACCTGGCATTTTAACAGGGTTGTGTAGACTTTTTATATCCACTGTATTGGGAGGATGTACTTTCCGATGTCTTTTGATGTTCGTAGTATTTTCTACCTCTAATTTCCCGGTACAGTAGCCACAGTGAACCCAGTCAATCATTTGCCACCCGATTAGAGAACAGTCAGAGAGGTACCTTTGGAATGACTTGGACATGACATTTGTTTTCCACCAATAATAGCATTGCAACACTGGGATGAGAAAGAAAAAAATAAATTCTGCTAATACCCATTCATGCTTTTGATTGGAAAACACTTCTCTTTCCAAACTCCTTCTATCCAATTATACTGTAGTTTTACAAGACGTTCGTCAAAAAGAAAATTTGGTAATCTCTTAATTGAACTTATGTCAACTTAATTGAAAGTGAGATAAGATTTGGTCATCTCTTAAGTCAACTTAATTGAAAAATAATTTTTGTTTAGTTAGTCTTTTCTGGTTCTATTTAGTCAGTTATTGTCTCGTCTACAGCCACTGAAAAACAAAATATTTTATCACTAATATACTAATATTTTCATCACCACTTTTATTAACTAAATTAACACTGCAACAGGGTCAAACCAACTTCTGCTTTAAACCTCTAAATGGTTTAGCTGTGGGGTGGGGGCTGCCTCAGTGTCCAACCTCATGGGGATGATCAACTGTTTTCACTGGGTGTGTCCCAAATGACAGCCTAGATATCTATGGGCCATGGTCAAAAGTAGTGCACTACATAGAATATAGGGTATATATCTGCCACTGACAGGCAGATATCTGCCAGATCTGGGGAGGATCAAGCCAAATCTCACACAGTGAAAGGAGTGTGAAGTGACTTAATAGAATTATGTAAAAGGCTTATGTCCTGAACACACACAGAAAGAGAGAGAGTAAGTGAGAGCAATGGAAAGATAGAGAGAGAGAGAGACAGAGAGAGGATGTGAGGATTGATGCCAACTCTAGACCCAGGGTGGATGGAGGATTTGTGGGGAGGGTAAAGCCTCAGCCAGCTGCCTATGGTCAAACTGTCTGCTCGTATGGAGTGACTCAAAAAGCAGGAGACTGCCACTGTAAAATTGTGTGTGCTCACAGGGGTGCATAAATATTTGTACATGCAGATAGGTGTATATGTTCATGCAACAAATTGTCCCAATACTTCCTCTCTCCTGCAGTGTCCTGTCCTGTATCACCAAGTGGATGTGGAGACTCCTCTCCTGCAGTGTCCAGTCCTATATCACCCAGTGGATGTGGAGACTCTTCTCCTGCAGTATTCTGTCCTATATCACCCAGTAGATGTAGAGACTCCTCTCCTGCAGTATCCTGTCCTATATCACCCAGTAGATGTAGAGACTCCTCTCCTGCAGTGTACTGTCCTGTATCACCCAGTGGATGTGGAGACTCCTCTCCTGCAGTGTCCAGTCCTATATCACCTAGTGGATGTGGAGACTCCTCTCCTGCAGTATCCTGTCCTATATCACCCAGTGGATGTGGAGACTCCTCTCCTGCAGTGTACTGTCCTGTATCACCCAGTGGATGTGGAGACTCCTCTCCTGCAGTGTCCAGTTCTATATCACCCAGTGGATGTAGAGACTCCTCTCCTGCAGTATCCTGTCCTATATCACCCAGTAGATGTGGTGAGTCCTCTCCTGCAATGTACTGTCCTATATCACCCAGTGGATGTGGAGACTCCTCTCCTGCAGTGACCTGTCCTGTATCACCCAGTGGATGTGGAGACTCCTCTCCTGCAGTGTACTGTTCTGTATCACCCAGTGGATGTGGAGACTCCTCTCCTGCAGTATCCTGTCCTATATCACCCAGCGGATGTGAAGACTAGTCTCCTGCATTGCAATGTGCTATATCAACCAGTGGATGTAGAGACTCCTCTCCTGCAGTGTCCAGTCCTGTATCACCCAGTGGATGCGGAGACTCCTCTCCTGCAGTGTACTGCCCTATATCACCCAGTGGATGTGGAGACTCCTCTCCTGCAGTGTACTGTCCTATATCAATCAGTGGATGTGGAGACTCCTCTCCTGCAGTGTACTGTCCTATATCAACCAGTGGATGTGGAGACTCCTCTCCCAACACAGCTTATCATGACTTCCTGATGTCAATGTACTTTAGTGTGTGCCTACAGGCCTGACAGTGCTAGACCTGGCCTTAGTGTCAACACCATTATCTTTCACACAAAGAGAATAGAGGCACGAGTGGGGAGAGGATTGTGAGAGAGGGAGGAAGACAAAAAGAGACAAAGATACAGCAGGTAGACAGAGAGAGAGACAGAGAGAGACACACACACAGAGAGAGACAGAGTGAGAAAGAGATACAGCAGATAGACAGAGAGAGAGAGAGCGAGAGACAGAGAGAGAGAGCGAGAGAGCGAGAGACACTTTTCCCAGTCCAGACACCATCACGTGGGCATGACCGGTTTCAACCTCCTTTTTCTATGAGTCAGAGATTCACAAATTCAAATTTGTCCTCTAACACAACCCTCTACCCCTAGCCTTAGGAAAGGTTGGACTGCTCGTTTAACTGTTTGAGGTGTAACGACTGTATTCTGTTGGTGAACATTCTATGGGACGCACATTTTGATATATTATTTTAGTGATTACAGTAAAAACAGTACTCAGCTAAAAAAAATTTCAATTTTATTGATGCTTCAAACTTGCTGTGAGATTCCAGAAATAAAACACCCAAAAAATGAACTCCACAAAAGCTTAACAAATGCAAACGTATTAAGACTAATGGTTAACAAATGAATAAAAAAAAAAACATTAAAACCAAGTTAGAACTGGAGATGAGAAGCATTAAAATCCAGTATGAAACTGTGCTGTACAGGCTGAAATCTATTTGCATGTTGGCCTGCTGGGTGGACAGCGCACAGGCCCTCAACACTGCCAGTGACTAATTTACACTGACAACCCCTTCCCCACCCCCACCATCGTCATCATCAACATCATTCTGACCCTCTAATTTAGCCGATGGACCTGCATCTGCTCCGAACGCTCTGTCCAACTCCTAGTGCACAGGCCCAAATAAAGCATACTGTGTGTGGTCAAACTGCTAAACCCTGATCTAATAAAAACCTGATTTCATTGTTATTGTTTCCACATACATAGTATTCAGAGCTACTATCACCATTCTGAAGGACATATTTTTAACAACGCCTCTGACCACTTCATGTGGACAATACAAAACAGGGTAGACCTTTGTGTCTGAAGGAGCTGATTAGAGACCAAACACAATATGGCTTTTCTCTCCTCTCACTTTCCCCTGCAACATCCAGCTTCTTCATGTCAAGGGTGTCTCTCTTCCATTTCCTTTAGGCAAAGTGTGAAACACACAGAGAGGAGCACATCTATATTCTCTCCCTCTCTTTATTTTTGTGTGCTGTGCACCAGGTGGTTGTTATGACAGCTCTTGCCTACAGCCACGGGATGCGGAGAGTATAGAGGGAGAGAAATGAAAGTCCCTTAGCCTGTCACTGCACTCCTACGTTAATGAGATGTCATTCGGGAGGAGCTTTGTTCCTGGTAACACTAAGGAGACACAGTACCTCTACTACTAGGAAGCCCTTGCACTTCCTTCTTCAGGGGATTACTGGCAGACAGCCACATTATGAAGTACACTGCAGTGTTGGAGTATTACCATAGAACTATCTGGAACAAATACAAGAGGGATTCTTACAGACAACACTGCAGTATTCACCGGAGCATGTTTAATGTTTAAATAACAAATTCAGCTTAGATTCAATATCAACACGTCTGCCACACAACTGAAAGACTGAAAGAATCTATTAGGCGTGACGTCTAAGTAGTTTCGCTAGACTGGATGTGAGAACAGCTTGTCTTTAGAACATTTCTGAGCCACACAGTCACTCAGTGTTAGTCCAGTGTGATGTAGATTATGTGGGACAGTTAAAGGGCAGTGGGAAAGGGACGTCGCTCATAACCTAAGTAGAAGGGTCAGCTGTCTGTCCAGCACCATCTGAGGTCTGGACAAGTCAGGACCTTGGACAGTGCCAGCTGACTCATCTCATGTTCCTTCAGTCCTACAATGGAAGAACTTTCAGCCGATTCTATCAACAATGTCCCTTTCACCTCCCTGGCTCTCGGCAGGTATCTCTTTTATAAAACAAGTGCTGAACCGGTGTGCTTTCACCTAAGTGTCAAGAATGTCTGTGTGTGTTTATACCGGCGGTAGTACAGCAGGCCTAACCAGGCATCTCTAAAACAGTCCAGGACTGAATGAAGGATTCTGCCGCCAGGACACAGCTGGCTCAGGAAAGAAGTATTGTATTGTAAGCAGTGAACTCTGTCTGGGTTTGTATAACCAGCAGCGCTAGGGAGGGGGCAACCTACTAAACCCTGGTCCAGGAACAGATTCTAGAACCCTGGCTGTAACCAATAAGGATTAAGACAATAAAACCCTGTCATGTGGTAAAGGGCAACATCTGTCCGGATATCACTATTGGACATATCCCAAATAGCACCCAGTATTCCTTACAGTAGTTCACTACTTTCACCATAGGCCCGGGTCAGAAGTATAACCCATTGTAAAGGGCACAGGGTGTGATTTGGGACCACTACGCTACTACATCCTCTGGCCTTTGACATGTGCATTACACCACCAGCAGCCAGTATTGTTGACACAAGGCCGGGTGGATCAATGGATCATGCTGCTTATGCCAAATCCTGGTTGCCCTCAGCAAAACACAGCATGAAAGTCGGGATTCGTCGGACCAGGCAGTATTTAGCCAATTCTCACATGTTCCGTATTGGTAATCGCCTTCCAACCAGAGTGGATTCGTCTTGTTTTGAGGAGTTGGAGTGGAACCTGGTGAGGTCATCTGGTACAATAGCCCATTTGTGACAAGGGCCGATGTTGTGCACTCTAAACACCACTGCTCTACTGCTGTTGTTTGCCTATCGGTCGCCTTCTGGTTAATTTGCACGATTCATCCCATTTTCCTTCAACCATTCTTATGAGCAAGCATGTTGCTCATAAGAATGTCGCCCACCGGACTGACGCGGATTGGATATTTTTTGTTTGTGTCAGAATTTTCTGTAAACCCTAGATACTGTCATGTGTGAAAAAGCCAGGAGGGCAGTGGGTTTGGAGAAACTAGAAAAGACTCACTGGAAATTGACAATCATACCACGCTCTGAGGTGCTTGGATCACTTGTTTTGCAGAATCTCAAGTTCAATCAAACAGTAACTGAATGCCTTGACACCTGTCTGCCAGCTTTATATAGTGAGCCACGGCTAATTGACTCTAAGCGACTGTCTGTAAGAGTGATTCATTTTTGTAAATGGAGTGACGTACCAAATAAACTGACCACTAAGTCTAGGTTACAAATATTGTCATATAGGTACTATTTAAAACACCCACACCTCTCTTTGTTTCTAACACACAATAAAAGTCATGGTTACAAGTTGTATACAGGAAAAAAGGATTTTACCGGAAAAGACAAATAATTCTTCTGTGTGGGAAGTGAAATAACCATTTTGGAATTATCTACAGTATATAATGGGGTGTTAAGCTCTTACCCTTAATGTCTGTCAACAAATATTTCCCAATATAAAACCAATGTCACCATATATTACAACAATTAATGTTGTCAGTGTTTAAAAAAAACATCAAACAGAACAACATTTCAATTACTATTGCAATTCAGTAATATGGGAGAATAGGTAAGACGTTTTGAGTAGTTTTTGAAGGCACAGTATCCATCTAAAAAAAACACACACACACACACACACACACACACACACACACACACACACACACACACACACACACACACACACACACACACACACACACACACACACACACACACACACACACACACACACACACACACACACGTCGAAAAGGAAGGTTTTGAGTGAGGAACAGAAGGGTTAAAATTAAGAGATCACTGCAAATTGAACACATATATATATATATATATATATTAGATGGATACTATATAAATGTTTAAAAAAAGAATATATATATGTATACACTGAACAACATTATAAACGCAACACTTTTGTTTTCGCCCACATTTATCATGAGCTGAACTCAAAGATCTAAGACTTTCTCTATGTACACAAAAGGCCTATTTCTCTCAAATATTCTTCACAAATCTGTCTAAATCTGTGTTAGTGAGCACTTCTCCTTTGCCGAGATAATCCATCCACCTCACAGGTGTGGCATATCAAGATGCTGATCAGACAGCATGAGTATTGCACAGGTGTGCCTTAGGCTGGCCACAATAAAAGGCCACTCTAAAATGTGCAGTTAATCATATCTTGTATGATTATATATATCATACAAATTCCTGTAGATCACAAGCCTCACAACAACACAGTCCAAAGAACAGCTATGTGTGTAAATGTTGTTCTTTTGTAGCAGGCTGCTTCTAAGAGGAACGGAGAAAGGCGCCTATGCGTGCCTCCGTCAAGCAGGATGTGCCTCAACCGGCCTTTTTAAGAAAACAAAGGAGAGCACTGTCAAAGAGAAAGGCCAGCGCTACAGTCATGAAAGATTACCTTCTCCACTGTTTAATGCACCTCTTCCACCTCGCTTCTCCACACTCAACCTCTCTGCCTATGTAGTTTGTGTGTGTACATTTGTCTGCTAGTGTGTTTGTGCATGTGTGTTGTGCATTTGATCAAATGTGTGTGTATATGTGTATAATGCACGGAATACAGCTGTATGTGTATATGTGTCAAGGGGCGGGGTGAAATGTGTTTGCCCCTCCTGAGAACAAACAGGCCCCAGGGCTATGAAGGACGTGGCCTGTTCCATTCTGGCAAAGACTGCTTAGGGCAGAGCAGCGCAGGAATCAGATGATGTGACAAACAAAAAACCTTCCAGTCAAACAGATGACATAATAAATTTGACCATCCTCCAGAACTATTATTCGCTTCATCACACTGAAGAATATAAAAAGGGGGGAAGTTTTCCCCAAAAAGTTTTTGTCACTTAGTTGGGTCAGTGAGCTTTGAGATGACTAAAAATCCCTACGGCAAGGATTTACACATCTTACTCACCATGTTACACAACTGACAAGATCCCTGTAACACCTCATTTTTTTCTTTGCACAGTCCCAAAAGTGTATCCGTAGGTGCTCTGTAGATGCTCTACAGATTATCTACCAAAAGTAACATTTCAAATAAATCCCAATCGAAACTTTATCCCAAACCTAACCATTACCTTAGCATGCAGTTGCTTATCAACAGATTGTCTGTTTACAGTATTATTATATACAGAACATCTAAAGATAGAAGACCCGTTTCCAAAAAAGTTGTCATTTAAACCCTAAATTCAATAAAAAATAGTACCAAGACAACATATCAAATGTTGAAACTAGGGCTGTCACGATATCAGATTTTCACTACACGATTATTGTGGCCAAAAGAATTCACGGTAACAATATTATCGCGGTATCTATAGAAAATTTGAAGAAAAAAAATGATATCAGTCAAATTCATCTTCAACTTTGTTTAATGTGTTTTTTTTTCTCTTTTTTGGCAAATGAATTACACTCAAAATGCGAGTGTATGGAGGTGGAGAGAATCTGTAACAATAACTGTACAAATAAAAAAATAAAAGCCTACAAAAAGAACAATTACACTTAATGGATAGTGAAAAGGCAACCAGATGAACTGATACACAAAAGATCCACAAGGCCAAACACCGAGAGGAGGTTTGGGAAAAATACATAACATTTTCACCTAGTGAATAGGTTACGAAAAAGGCATTCATTCAAACGCTAGTGTATAGGTCCAGACTCGTAGTTTAAGCACATGCATCGTTTGTCCATGAATAAGCTATGGAAAAACCGAGAGGAGTGTTGGGAAAAATACAACGTCCTTTTTTCCATGTGAATAGGCTACAAAAACGGCACGTCTTTGCGGATCTCTCCCGGGGGTTCTAGTGAGGCTAACAAGTTGATTTCAACGCCAGTGCATAAGTCCAGTCAAGTGACATGAATAAGGAGTCGAAAAACCAAGAGAGGTTTTTGGAAAAATATAACTTCAGTTTCGCTTAGTGAATAACATGATATCAATATTTCATTTTTTAAATATCACGGTTATCGTCAATACCGGTATATAGCGACAGTCCTAGTTGAAACTGAAAAATTTTATTGTTTCTTGGAAAATACATGCTCACTTTGAATTTGATGCCAGGAACACGTTTCAAAAAAGCTGGGACAGAGGCACCAAAAGACTGGAAATGTAATGCTAAAAAACTAAGCCTGGTGGTATATCACATGACTAATTAGGGTCAATTGGCAACAGGTCAATAACATGATTGGGTATTAAAAGATCATTCCAGAGAGGATGGGCCTGTCAGAAGTGAGGATGGGTTCACCACTCTGTGAAACACTGCGCAGGCAAATAATGCCACAATTCAAGAATAACATATCACAACATAAAATTGCATAGAGTTCGGGGATCTCACCATCTACGGTACACAATATCATTAAAAGATTCAGAGAATCTGAAGTAATCTCTGTACGCAAGGGACAAGGCCTGAAAACCAATATTGGATGGTTGTGATCGTCGGGCCCTCAGGCGGCACTGCATTAAAAACAGACAATTCTGTAGTGGAAATCACTGCATGGACTCAGGAACACTTCCAAAACCCATTGTCTGTGAACACAGTACATCGCAGCATCCACAAATGCAAGTTAAAACTCTACCATGCAAAGAAGAAACCATACATAAACATCCAGAAACGCCAGCGCCTTCTCTGGACCTGAGCTCATTTTAGATTGACTGAGGAAAAGAATGAGAAAGCATTTCACCTTCAAAACTACAGCAATTGGTCTCCTCAGTTGCAAAACGTTTACAGTGTCGTTAAAAGAACAGGTGATGCAACACAGTGGTAAACATGGCCCTGTCCCAACGTTTTTGAAACGTGTTGCTGGCATCAAATTCAAAATGGGCATGTATTTTTCCAAAAACAATACAATTTCTCAGTTTCAAAATTTGATTTGTTGTCTTTGTACTATTTTCAATTAAATACAGGGATAAATGACTTGCATTGCATTCTGTTTATATTTGCATTTTACGCAGCATCCCAACTTTTTGGAAAATGGGGTTGTAGAAATTGGGACTCAGAAAATAAAGTGTAAACCAAATCTTTAGCAAACATAAGAATGGCTTAATAATTCAAGTTTGACCCCATTGCACAGTTCAACTATATGCTAGAGAAACACTGCACTGCCAATCCTCAACCTGTATCACTGCACCTCTGCCACAGCTTAGCCCACTGTTTCCATGGTGATGGTACTGTTAAAGCGGATCCTCCTGGTCCTCTAGGTCTATATTGTTGACTCTACTGTCCAGTCAGATGGGCTTGTGGACACTCCTCCTCGTCCGTTTGTGAGCCCTGCTTGGTGACACAGTGACTGAGTGGCAGTCCCATGTAAGTGGCTATCATGTAGGAGGGAGAGGACCATTAGGCTCCCAGCTGTCCCCACAGCCTGCTCTGCTCAGCCCTGTTAGAATTCTGAACTGCCTGTCACAGCACCAGGGACTGGGAGACAGGGAGAGAAAAGAAAAGGGAGGGGCCTAGGGTGGTCCAGCTGTCACTGCCAGCCTCATTGAACCCTGCATCCCACTGCTGGTTTGCCTTGGAAGCTGAGCAGAGTCAGTGCTGGTTAGAACCTAGAAAAGCTGCTGGAACAGGTGTTGGAGGGCCAGCAGAGGCAAACCTTATGTCCGGGGGTTAAGTTTATAACCCAATGCATTGCCAAGGAAGTAAAGGGGACATTGTCTTGCCGTTTTCCCATTTTTTTTTCAATTTGAACATAAAATGCTGAACAGAGAGAGAGGCTGAGACAGAGTGAGAAAAAGAAAGTAAGAAAGGGGGGCTGGATTGGGGTGAGGCTTTGTAAACACTAGACATCAGGCAGTGCCAGCTAGCTCAGTCTTGTTGAAGTAACACATTTCTCATCTGTCAACATGCTTTTCTGTTGGAGTCCAGCCCATAGAACAAGGCAAATGTCAAAGTGCCCAAAAGACTACAAATGACAAAAAAAACTACAAACCAGCCTAGATCAAAAAACTACTGCAGCCTTTTACCAAGATGCAACTGCTCAACGCCTGGGGTGCTACTCATTGCGTAGGGTGGGAATTCTTGCCACTCTCTTCATACCCACTGGCTTAATGATACTAATGCTTATGGTGCGTTTTCAAGCAGTCAATGCAGCACAGACACACACCATACACACACGCTTGCACATGTGAGATGGGGGAAGGGGACTGTGGAGTTGCTATAGAAACCCTCTCTTCCAGGTAGACCATTGACGGCCACAAACCTCACCATATTACACAGTCTGGGTGATCAGATCCCAGAGTGGAGGATGTCCTTTTTCGTGTTCCTTACATGAGCCGACAGAACAGTAGTCTGAGCAAAGGCTCCTTAATTCATGCTATTTAAACAGACAGGCACATTTATGTGAGTGAATTAGTCCAACAAATGTAGAGTCTATATGGGAACAAGAGGTCAATGTGTCAGACTCACCTGCAAACATTGATACACTACAAAAGCAATGATCCTCAAAATTGATAGATAATTCTGTTCTGATAAACAGCTGCATAACGGAGTAAGGTACTCGACTCTTTTCAAAAGTAAAATATATAAAGTATTGACTTGGTGAAATTGAATCATTTTTTGGGGAAAACTAATTTCTTTTTTATACAGTACATACAGTACGGGCATAATGTAATACTCTCTTTCAGAGCAGCTCTTTCTAAGGTTCTGCCCCACAGAGAATTTGTAACTAACTGCACCCTCAAAATGTCCTTTCAACTTTCATCTTGGCTTGTCGCAAAGACAAGCAACATTATTATTCATGACTGATGTCATCTACAACATTACACACAAGGTGGAAATATTTTGTACCAAAATAGCACCCACCCTGTTATGTACATCAACTTATGTCAGTATACAACTAACCTTTATTTCTCTATAAAGGAAACTATTTTCCCCCCTCAGCCTCCTTGTTTCAGGCATAATTATGCACCACAGAAGTATTTTTGAAATTTCACACTTTAACCATTTATGTCATTGGTTGAACAAGCCTGCGGTCTGATTTAAAAATGAAGTCATGTTTTCTTGGAATTATTATGGCCTTTGTGTTTCACCAATTGCTTGATCACACTAGTTGTAAGTAGATATGGTTGTCATAGTTCATTAGAGGGATTGGTCTCAACAATGTTCCTATGAGCCAACACTGCAGGACAGACAGATTTTTTTCAGGCTTTGAAAAGAGTACAGCCTGATGGGAGCTCTACTTACTTTTACAATTATGTTTCAACCTTTGAATTTGGGCTTTAAAATTGTTTTTTTTTTTTACAAATTATTGGGAGCTTGCTAGCTAGCTAGTCTTTTTGAGATTGCGATGAAATGGCTGCTGAAGAGCAAGACATCACTATGGATTAGTGGTTATTGCGGTATGCATACAACCAGAATATCTAGATGGCTTGTTTCTACCAGTGAAATGCAGAAATGCTCATATTTAGATTAGATTCAACTTTATTGTCACTGAACAGTACAAGTACAGTACAACAAAATGCAGTTTGAGTCTAAACAGAAGCGCAAATAGAGGAGTGCAGAAAACTTTATAAGTATTAAGTATACGTATATACAAGTGGAATGTATAGATGTACAATTAATGCAAATGCATTACATATAGCGATTCTAAATGTGCAGTGGAAAATGTACAAACTTACAGAAGATGTACAGGTATTAAGTAAAAAGGTATATACAAGTGAGATAAAAAGTTGTGGCAATTCTCAATGGCATTCTGAATTTGCAATCGAGGCAAATTGAAGGAGCATGTGCAACTGAAATGCAGGGATAGCAGCAATGAGGTTCCCGAGGTAGACATCTGTATGTAACATTTGAAAATGCAAGTACAGTGGCAGTTCTAAATGTGCAATGAGGGAAAGTTTAAGTTGCAAGTCGGCATGTGCAAATGAAATACAGGAATAGCAGCAATGACACGTACACTGAAAAATCTTATCAGACTTGTACAGAGTCCAGTAGTATAAAGGGTGGGCATAGTTAGTAATGGAAAGTCACAGAAATGCTTGTATCTGCATGTTATGAGGAAATTTACAATTTGGATGGCACATATGATATGTTAATACAATATTAATGAACATGCATAGGTAAATAGAGTGCGTTCCCAATCAATACAACAGCTTTGATAAACACTTGGATCAAAACATATTGTTCCAAGTATACCTCCCAAAAAGTTGGTTTGCTAAGATAACCATATACATTTCACATTAAATCAATTTAGCAGACTCGCAAGCAAATGCGTCCTAGATGGAGTCACTGTGTGCATATGTGTGTTTGTTTTTTGTACGTGTGTCCCTGTACATGTGTGAGTGACGCATATAGTGTGTGCCTATGTGCTTGTGGGTATAGGCACATGGATGTACTGTAAGCGTGCGTATTCACAGGCACCCGTGTTTTGTGCACATGTGTATGACTGTTCTAAGCCTCCCTGGCTATGTCCTCAGGAACACTGAGATTAGTCAAGGCTGTCTTTTTGCTGGCGGACTATTTCACTGCTAATCTCAAGAGGAGTAAAATCAAACCAGCCGGGGACTCAAAATAGAAGTTTGCTCCCCTCCAATCACTCCCCCCATTCCCTGCCCCCCCCCACACCCCTCACCCTCTGGCCTCCAGCAGAGCTCAGCTGGCGATGGCTGCCAGTCTGCCGGAGTAAAGAGGGATGAGGAGGAAGGGAGGGAGTAAGAACAGAATGAGGAAGAGGACGCTGGGGGTGTCCGTGATCCGTTCCTGTCAATGCCTTTTCTAATGTTTGATGTTTCACACTCACAGAATGAGAGAAAGTGAGTGAGAGAATGAGATGGGAGACAGACAGAAAAAGAACAGAGATTGGGAGAGAAAGAGACAAAAAAAGAATCACGTCTGTGGAAGTACTGCAGAGTGGGAGTTTAGCCTGTACACACAGTGCACCTACCCCCCTCCTATTTTCCCATCTAAACTCTCGCTCCTTTTTCCTTGCTCCCTTTTACACACCCACATATATATGTATATATGTACAGAGTAGGCCTGGAGGAAAAGGCATTTACACATCATTCTGTCTTTCCTGCAACCAACCTTTACATCCTGTGAATGTTTGATAGAACAGCATATTGACAGTTTTTTGTCAATTTCTGCTAAAAAGACCCCATTATCTTCAACTCCTTCGGCCAGCAAAAGGGGAAGTTCAGGTCACACAGCCAATATCCAAAAATCAGGAAAAGCCAACACACACCATTAGTGCACATTCATTCTACAGCACTTTGAAGACAGGCAATTTCCTCACACCCAATTTCCCCAAGGAGAAGCTTACGTCCAGGAGTTGACATGACATGCCTAAATGAGCACACAGAACCTACACAGCTGTGAGAAACAGGTGGCAGCTTACAGTGAAGCAGAGCTGACCATGCTAGAGTGCTCAGCGTCTCTACTGGCTCCTAGCAGAGACACAATGTGCTACTGCACTCCATCTATCAGCTCACTCCCAACACAGTGCATGGCAGAGGCTTTCCCCAGCCATATACGAGCTGCCAGTTCCACATTATAAAACACAACCTGTGCTGATTGAGACTACAAACGGCTGCCATACAAACAGAGCCAGGCACACACTGCACACCTACATGCATTCTCAGACCACAGGCAAAGCACCCATGGGATAGAGGGAGTGATAAAACAAATGAAGGGTTAGAGAGGATAGAGATATACTATGCAGTATTTAGTGGAAGGTCGAGTGGTGATAATGTTGCAGTTTTTACCGTATCTGCCGGTTAGCTAGCATCGTAGCATTGTGACTGAGATGATGCTGGTGCTCCTTTCTTACATCCTCTCATCTTGGCTGGCTAAATGTCAGGCAGCAACAGCGGTTCCTGGGCCTGCATCTCCCCCTCCCTCCTTCCCTCCCTCTCTTTCATTACTCCGTCCCCTCTGACTCTCTCCTTTTTTTCCCTCTCTCTCTCTCTCTCTCTCCGCCTACTGACTCACTCTCTCGTCGCTCTTCTCACTCTCCAGTTGTGCCTCCCCAGTGCTGAATTAATCTCCAACCAGCAGCAGTAGTGTTCCATAGGGCTGCGCTGCAACACCAGGAGATGTAATACAAGGAGGAAGCTGCCCTCCTTGCCTGCTGTGGATGTGTTTCCAGTGTGCCTGGCTGTTTGCTTTCCTACCTGTCAGCCAGACTAACTAATAAAGGCTAGAGACGCTTGCTAAGGGGTTGGTCTGAAGCTGAAAAGCCCCTCCTCCAATCCCTTCAACACATTCGCTCCCCTCCTTGCAACTTTTGGGGCTGGCGTAGTAGGACAAATTATTGTGTGCAATAGATGCTTTGTTGTCTGTCACATACACTTGAGCCACTAAACATAAAATGTGATGTGCTAGCATGCCAAAAGGGCCTGTTATTGCAGCAGGAGCAGAATGGGTTAAACCTACCTGACTGTAGACACAATAGTGGCTAACTGTGTGTATGGAGTTGTGTTATTCTGCACTTGGTGTGTGTTTTTTGCTTTTCTTTGTTTGTTATTTTTTTTGTCCATATGTCTACATATGAATAGTACAACCAGTATAATTTGGATCAGTTAGAACATGTTACTGGTCCTCATGAGGAAATAGTATATTTCAGGCTAAAGGGTTAGTTTAAGGGCTCTGAGTTAGGGTTAGAGTTGAGATTAGGGGAAGGGTCAGGGACATTTTAGAAATCTACATTTTCCTTCAAATTGATCCTTAAAAGTAGAGTTCTACGAACCTTAGTGTGACAACACCATGTCATTCTCCACAAACATCAAGGATGTTCATGCTCTACATTACAGGGGTTCCCACAGGGTCCCATATTTTACATTTAAAAAATGTGGCGCCCCCTATGTTGGGAACCACTGCTCCACAACATTCATAGCGTATGGCTACATCTCAAACAGGAAGTGGGAAGGTTACTGCAACTCATTAGGTAGGACCGTGGGTTTTGGGCCACCAAACCTGTGGCCCACCTGGTGGTCGGCCGTACAATTCAGTGCTGTATGTGCAATATGTTGTTTATATGTACATAATCTGTAAATAGAATCACTAACATGCCTTACATAGCCATAAAATTACAAATTTGAAAGCCGGTGGTTTTGATGGCGTGCATATAGTGGCGCACACACATGATATGTACACTATTTCGGGGACCCGTGTTGGCTTTACAATGCGACTTTTGCAATCAGTAGATAAAATCCCAGAAAACAGCCAAGAGACCTGAAGAGGCATTTGCCAAGGTAACATAACTAAAAAGTTTTGTTGATTTGTGGATCATGTTTCACAGCCATTTGGATAAGCGTTAGTTGAAGCCATTCAAAATTCATGCAGCTCTTTCCTTTGGCTGACTTTGGTGTCCTCTATGGATATCAAATTCAAGTCATAATCAACAATTTTTGTATCTGATTCCATTTTTTGTATAAGATAGAAGTATTTTTATCCAATGCTCAATAGGTTAGCACAGGAACAACTATAGTCATTGCACGCCTGTTAGAAATTTTAGTAGGCCAATGCTAAATTGCTACTTTTTTCAAAATGACACAGGCTTACAGAAGGAGAGTTTTCTTTGGAGACTGACAGTTGAGTGGAACAGTAGGAATGACAACAGAAATATTTTAAGTGTTAATCTTTTTTTTTCATATGATAAGACCCTCAATACAAACACATTCTTGTATTTTTTAAAATCATTAACCATTTAAAACAAACAAATTCTGTAATTCATTATTTTTTAGACTATTCTATATGGTTTGATTACGACCCAGTAGACGAACTGATGCTCTGGCTGGATGGTGATGCTGCGGAGGAGAATGTGTATGGTAGTGACGCGAAATAGCGTTTGGCTCTGGCAGATACTGGGGGTCTTGAAGGCCTGGCGGTTCTAGTGTTAATGAGTTTGGCATATATGAAAATCCATGTACTTCCAGAGCTCTCTACTAAAGAATGGTCAAACAGTCATTTTTAAATGACTTCTCAATGCCAAGCGGCAACTGCCGGTCATTAGAGATCCTGACATGAAGGTAGGCACTGCAAATCACGCCTTTTTAAGCATTCACAGTTTTTACTTTGCTGATAGACATTTTTTTTTTCACTTCACCTGTACACATTGTGGGGCAAACGTGCCCACACCCCATATCAGCGTCGCACCAACGCCCCCAACAGAAACAGCTGGTATCTTCCGGAAGATACCAGCTGGGCCAACCCCGCCCCTACACACCTGCCTCCCCTTGGGATCTCGTCAGAGGAGGCATTTAAGGGCTCCCAAGGAGCAGCTCGGGGTGGAGGCCAATACCAAAGCTAATGGAAAAGAGAAGCCTACAAGATGGAGCAGGAGGAAGATGGCCAGGAGATGGAAGGTACTGGAGAAGCTGCCACAACTACGACTGCCAGCGCCCATTCCTCCCAAACCACCATGAGTGGGCTGCCTCGGAAAAGAAGCTTTTAAGACACTTAAAAGGCGCTTGTCTTTTGGATTTGATTTCTCCATCACCTCTTCCCCTCACCCTTCTCTTTTTCTTTATAAACCACCACCAGGGCCCTGAACACACCCTCTGTGTCCGTTCCCAGTGTGTCTCCCCGTTACAACATTTATCTTCCGTGCACAAACGTTGAATATTAATATGAGATTTAAGATCACCTGGGTCTTTGACCCTTTCTCCTGGCAACAACAAGGCTCCACAACAAGACCATGACAGCATCTCACACTGCAAATACATACAAAAAAAAAATCTGTTATTACATTTAACAGAGAATGATTAGAAACTTTAGCAGGAAATACAGATAAATATAATGCCCCCCAACAGAAAAAACAAAAAAGCCTAGTAAAATTGTATGAAAACAAAAACAAAAAACACGTAGGTGGGTGGATCGGTATATATTTAAACTGACCTTTCAATTACTTAGTCTATGTGCCTGCAATGAGCTTTCTGCTCTGACTCTGATTTGATTATGGGCTGGCTCAGTCTGTTCAAATCTGGATCAAGTCTACTTTGATTAATGCAGACACAAACCATGCTGCCCAGCTGAACTCAGTGCTCTGGCTGGGTACATCCAGACTGCATCAGACTTGCTAGGGGAGTGTTGTGGTTAGGGTAGGTTACAGAGAGGGTTATGTAGAATGAGGAAAGCTGACCCACAATCCCTTGATAAACTCTCAAACTACTAAGTATATACAGTATATGGGTGTTTTTGCCCAAAGGTGTTATTAAATTCAAACCATTCACCACTCTGCCATTCAACGTCCTTAATTAGTGAAGTCAAAGTTGACGCATTAATATTGCGTTAACACACAAGATGTTTATGAGCATTAATTATTTAGATGCTGTTAATCGTACTTCCTTGTCTTCACGGCACAGAACCTTTTAAGCGTATGAACCATTTAAAGCATGTATGAACACAACACCGAATGTCATGTCACTGAGATATGTGCCTCTAGCCAACATCTTTCATTAGCTGTTTTCCCATGCTAATATGTATTGCAAACAGCAGTACATATCCCAACAGTTGAGGGCTACTGGTTTAAATTAACCACGTTTTGCAAAGCATACCGTCCAATAGTTTGGCAATAATTAAAATGTTTAAATCAACTGAAGCTGTGATAAACCCACCTGGAAGAGGATCCAAGTAAATGTTGTCCCCACGAACAATGAGGAAAATGGTTTGAGAGGTTAAAAAAATCTGTCTTGTCAGAAGAAAGACTCTAATTTCATCAAGACATCTGACCATATAACCGGGTTGCAATCAAATGTCCAATGACATAGCACACTCCAGGCTGTTGTTTATGTCTTGCTGAGACATGTTTGTCCACTGTTAATGCTATATAAAAAAGAGAATTCCTATAATACCCTTTAACATCATTTAGGTTGGTTTACCATTTGGATTGTAGTGATTTGGGCACGCCTTTTTAGGCATCCTCGGTCAATCACTTTTGCCAATACAATTAGGTATATTTTACATTTTGGTTAACTGTCTCTGTAAATAAAAGTACTTGCACATTATATAAGAGAAAAAAGGGAAATACATATTTTTGGTACAGAATACGATAATAGTTTTGCAGTAAATATTAATTTTATGTAACACTGTTCATATGATCTTCCTGAGAATAGAATTGATATTTGGCTATGATTCTTGCATTTTGGAGTCAGAATGGCCCAAGTTGGTATTCCTTGCATGTAAAATATGTTGACAGAGAGAGGGTTAATCAACAACATTTTATAGGTTACTCCTTTCTGCAGCTTTATATCTCATTGAAGAATCATGTCAGCCCTATATATGTTTCCTCTCTCTATGAAAATGGGGCTGTGCTCAGCGGTTTCCTGGAGAGGATAATGGAGTTATGGAGGCTGCCTTAGGGAAGGAGGGAGGGCGGGAAAGAGGAAAAGACAGAGAGGGAGATAGATAGATAACAGAGCTCTGTTCTGCCTAAATCAAATTCAATTAGGGAAGATGGAGACTCTAGCCAAAGCAGAACCTGCCAAAAATCACTTTAGGAAGCATTTGCCAAAACAATGTGCATTTCCTGGGGCCGAATTTAGTGAGATCCAATGGGATTGCAATGTACTGTATTTTGATGGGCTATGTGAACCCTGTGATTTGGGCATTTGAATAACACTTCAGTTATGCCAAATATGATTGTTACACTACATTGTTATTAGCCTTTATTATTAATTAGCAGTTGTTCCACTTATTGCCCATATTGTTCTTCTCACAAGGTCTATCATTAAGGGGGCCGTGTTGTGGCTCACACTGAGGAGGCGTTGCCATGGGGATGCTGCCCGGGGAGACAGCTATAGCCTTTTAGTTGGAGTGAGGCCCTCCTTAAAGACATACAGAAGGTCATCCCTCACCCAGGCTCCCTTCCTGCCATGGCCTGTCCATCACAGAGTGTCTCCAGGCAACTTGCTACAGTCCTTCAACTGTATTCTGTCACAAAACCTCCCTGCACTGGCAACGAAGCCACTATTACTATAACATACAGTTTCACACTGCAAACTGGCAACTGATTCCTTACTGCCATTTCGCTCCTTACATGTCCATCATGTAAGGTAGCTGATGTGTGGTGAGCTTTCTGGCACAAAATGGTTGCAGTGGTGGATGAGAGTTTCCCCTTAGTATGTATAAGAAGAATGTATATAATAACTATAGCAATTCACAGATAGCATGATACAATTGCTTACAAGGTACATGACAAGAAATACAGTATTTGTAATGAATTTCATTCATTACATTTATCTTGCGCTACCTTAGAATTTAAAATCTGTACTGATACTCTTAACTGCCGCCATACAGCTAGGAATTAAGTTCAGCTTTTTATCAACTGTTGGACCAGGTCTCCATATATATGCTTTCGTCACCATGGTGATTGCCTTTTAAGATGTTGGGTGCTTCCTAAAGTCTATGATAAGATCTTTATGGTCCTGGTAGCTTTCAGATCTAGGATGTTTAACTTGGACTAGTGATCAAACTAGTTCACTGAAGACTTGGACTGTCAAGTATGTATTGGCATGGAATAACCACAACACAGCTGATCATGACATGGTTCCCCAGAAAGCATATTGTGGGCTTTAGGACTATTTGTTTTGGCCAATGACAAGTCAATAACATGTGTATAGTAAGGTTAAAATGTGAACAACTAAACCAAGATACAACAGAATCAAGCTGTTTTCGCCAATGGGACGCAAGTGAAGTGGGAAGAACCCAGCATGAGCTAAGGAGTTACTATTGGGCAATATTCATTCGATTTTCTGTCAGGAAATACCTTTTCTGTGTGTAGTAATAATTTAATTCACCCTTCTCTCCTTCTAAACAAAGCAAATATTTGAAACTCTGGGAAATGTTAGTCAAAAACATGTCCACTCGGTTTGCAACAAATTCTACTTTTTGTAACAGAAACATTTGTTTCATAGTTGAGAAAAGGGCAACAGGCTCTTACATCTCCATTGGGTGAAACGGATTTGAAACAAGTGAGGCTTGCAACAGCAAGCAGCCATTATGATCTGTCAGATTCTCTTTACCAATCTGTCCCTATCATGCAACTGGGCCAGTTGCCAAGACAACGGCTCCCTCACCTTACCAACCGGGGACCAGGGGGAACCCCAGAGGACTTCCTTCCCCTCATCTCCTTTTCTCTGCTTTTCTTCTGCTCCCCACTTCTACATCATACACTTTCTCCTGACAGCACAATCCACAGTGCCACAATTCCCACACATCTGCGAAGCATGCAAGTTCGCCATAACAATCAATGAGAAATGAGACATACAGAAGTGGACAAAGACTGCTGTGCAGCATAATACAATATTACATAAATGCTGTAGAATATAATAAAATACAAAAAGAATAAATGAGGGTTTAACCAATGCCCAACCAACCAATACCCTTAACCAAAGTCTTGAAGGCCCAAACCAAGGGTTCCCTGGAAAGGTGTCTCACTAGTCACATTCACAGACATGGTGTACTAATATGTCATCTTGAAAACAGATGGCCCATAACACAACACGTTAGTGATAGAGTGCTGCCTGGACTTGATGTGTGGAGTAGACAGGGGGAAGTCCAGAGTCCCCTGGGTCATGTCCTGCTGTTCCTTCTGGACAAGGGTGGCTACCTGAAGCTTAAGGGCTCAGTTACTATCTTCTAGAGGGCGGAACAGGATCACATTGTGGGATGAAAGATTTGAACAATGTAGGGATAAAACCTTGTCTCAGTCACAAGACAGGAAGAGAAAGATAGACCTGCAGTCTTATCCTGAATCTCCATGCTGGCTTCTGAAGGCTGAATTCAAGTAGGCTTGGGCCAGTAATATTAGATTGGGAGAGCCCAAAGCCCAGGAGCAACAGCGCCCAGCAAAAGAAGTGGCATCTCTCTTAAATCAGTCATAATGTAATTTATTATAATTATTTAAAGGACACGATGACGGGGAGAACAGGACTGTATTCAATAACCAAATATTTCTTTGCTGTTGCATTCCAGTGTTACACTGCAAAAGTCGATAGTACAGAAGGACAGAGGAAACGATGATGATGTCATAATGCCAATCACATGTTTGTTCAGGCACAGCTCGTCCCCAGAACCTGTCATACTGTCCGTAAGGAATGGGACTGTGAG
>JACXGI010000438.1:34361-99660 GCA_016801175.1 Esox masquinongy
TGTGTGTGTGTGTGTGTGTGTGTGTGTGTGTGTGTGTGTGTGTGTGTGTGTGTGTGTGTGTGTGTGTGTGTGTGTGTGTGTGTGTGTGTGTGTGGTGTGTATATGTGGGTTAATGGAAGTTGAGGGACAAACACAGATAAACTCCTTAGATCTGCTACCCCACACACAGCTCCATGTAAGTAAACAGAAAAAGAGAGGTCCCGCTGGTGAGCCGATGTGACGTCCAGGCCTCTCAAAAAGCATTGTGGGGGAATGATATAGGGCTGGAGGTTGGCCAGCTGCAGTTTAAAATCCCTTGTGGGGTGTAGTGCTCCTGTTGAGCCTCTAAGTGAGGCACTTAGGCAGCCCAGGGCAGTCCAATATCAAGAGATATAAAAAGCAATGTATACACCTAGACAAAAGCAACCTGTAGTACAGTACTCTGAAAGCCTGGCCAGACTGGACATCTGGTCCACTCTTTCTTTTCTGGTTTGTCTAGCTCTCCCTCGTTATCTCTGAAATGTTCCATTTCAATAGTGTTGTGAGTAAAATATGTCAAAGACAAGCTTGTTAGAAAATACCTGTCCCTTTAAAAGCTTTCAAATGGGTTTGGCCTTTGAGTGAACTCTGATTAGATGGTCTTCAAAGCACATGAACCAAGGCACAATAACACCAAGGCACAAGAGCTAAGACCACAAGAGTGTTTTTTTTTAGAAGCACATAATGTGTTTGGCGTCTAAAACTGAATCTTCCAGGGAGGATTTCCAAATCCTGCCAAACACACACCACTGCGCAGATCAATAATAAGACTTCCGTTTGGACGACTGTTAGCCAACCATCCACCTGGCACCCACACACTACAGCCTCCCTGACAGACAGTCCAACAACCAGACAATCAGCCACAACAAGTAACATCCCCATACACAAAACCAGGCAGGAAGCCAATCTGACAAGTCTGCTGGCCTGTAGATCAGCCAAACAGCTCATATCAGGAAATGAAGCAGACGGACAAATAGGTGAGACATCTCATACACAAGCCATAATGTCCAGCGAATCAGACATCCAACCAGCCAACCCAACATCCCATGGAAAGTCAACCTTAGGCGTAGAGGAATCGAACCAGCTAGCAACACATACACCCAGCCAAGATGTAAGAAACAGACGTTAAATCCGTTTGGATATAATATTCGGTCCAACATTGCATTTTAGCTTGCAGTGAACATAGCCAGATGCTTCAACGCAAATGTCTTGTTCAGTCGTCTGCTCCTGAAAGTTAACATTAAATGCTGCATAGCAGCCAGCATACCACTAGTCCTTCTGTGTCAGAGAGCTAGCCCACCTATTATCGACAACAGGTATAGGTTAAGCAGCGTATGAATTGCCCTTCGCTCTGGCCGTGATGTCCTGAAAATCATTGTACGCCCTACGGCCACCAAGGCCTTTGTACCCCTGTTACTGTCAAAATGTCGCGGTCAGCGAAAGTTTTTGTAGTTTGCAATTGAGAACAACCACAAGAACTGACTATATGCAGGTGAGCTAGCTAGCTAGTTATCGATAGATAGATGACTTATTTAGTGCTTACCTGAATCAAACCTCTGTTTTGGAAGGTGCGTTCATGAGCAAATGGGAGGAGGGAAATTTCCGACCTCCGAGTGCGAGAATACACCTGAACGCTTTTTGAGAGCTCGGGGAAGTAACGTTAGGTTTGACATCACACGACATGGCAGCGTTTGTGGTGAAATATTAGAAAACAATAATTACTTGCTCCGCGCACAAACAAGTCACTGTATTTTTTTATTTAGGTTGTACTCATTAGCGCAGGTGATTGTGATGTTAAAGGATACTTCGCGGTTTACTTTTGTGTAACTGAGGTCATGTTATGCCTCTGGCTAGCTAGCCTTAACGTTACTTAACTGTCAATACTGCTGCCTGTTGGTGTCGCCATGTGAACGCTCCCAACTAAAACATCTGAAATGAAACAGATTCCAAAATCTATAAAAAATGTTGAGGGAGGAGTATATGTAATTTTAAGGATTAAAACATGACAATTTAACTTTTTAAAGTTATAATACGTTATATATACATACACACACACGTTATATACACATATACACACACATATATATATATATATATATACACATACACATATATATATATATATATATATATATATATATATAAACATATATGTATATATATATATATTATATATATATATATATTTATATATATAAAAAATATATATATATATATATAATATAATATTATATGTATGATATTAAATATGATATTAAAAAAGTATGAATAATGCATGTTTTTATGCCATCCATGTTTTCTTCTTGTCAGCAATTCAAGTTGTTTATTTGTAAGATCCAAATCCTCTTATTTCACCAGTATTGGAGTACCAATACTGGGTTGGCGTGCGGGGGCGTGGGTCTTTTAGCTTCATGTACACATAGGTAGAAGCAGTAACATATATGATAAGTGTTAAGTGTTTGTGTATGGAGTTTAATTCTTGGTGAGTGTGTGTTTGCATGTAGTCAATACTAAAGGAATACTGCCAAAAGAGAGAGAAATTAGTATAGAAACCTAAGCTATTCTGTCCATCAAACAGGTGTTGATTTTGGATGAAATACAGCTGAATTCTGTCAAGATAAAGAAAGGATACCACTGGAATTTATCGGCCTGCAGTTTTAAGTAAAGGTAGTAAACGGTTAGCTTAGCACAACTGCTGGAATTATTTGGTGGGTAATAGCCAGCTCCTCTGGTAAAGCAGAGAAATAGTGTTCACAGGTGGCATAGCGGTCTATGGGAGTTTTCAATAGAAAGGCGGCTAACACAAGGGACGGCAGTGGGATTTTTTCAGGGGGATTAAAACACGGTTTTTCAGGTTTTCTTAATTTAATTTATTCCATCCTTATCAAGCCATGTTATTATTGCAATTGTGCTAAGCTAATCATATTCACAATTCTTCTTTGCACACAAACGTACAAATTGTATCCATGAGCTTGACGCTGGATAAGGAAGAAATTATCCAACGTTCTGAAGTATCTTTTTAATACCTGTGATAATAGAGTGTCATTTGGGACCGGGCCTGAGTTGGAATGAAGTAAAACACAGTGAAAACTAGCCTTGGTGCAGTTGGATTGGAACAGTGTTAGTCTGTCAATCTCCACTATTCCACCTTAATCACCTGCTGTAACCTTGAGACACTGCTAATAACAACTCATTACGTGTTACAACCCATTTGTAAAGAATCACACTAAACCAACAGTCAGATTCACACCAAGGCTAGGTCCACATTAAGAATATTTAAGCTGGTCCTGATCATACCTACTCAGGTATATATTAATGAGGAAGATCGCTGGGTCCACACTAAGAACTCTTAATCTGGTCGTAACCATATCTGCTCAAGTAAAAATTCATGAGGAAGCTTTGCTTGGACCACAATAAGAACATTTAACCTGGTCCTGATCATATCTGCTCAGGTATACATTCATGAGGAAGCTTCACCCAGCCTATCATCTCTCTATCACCAGCCTGTTGGCACCAGCCAACCCTGCCAAGTGGCATATGGTTCTACCAAACCCAACACAGCAATGCCTTGCCCTGCCTGTCCCCATTTAGACCTAGATGGCGGCACAAAAGCCTGGAAATTGTCCTACGGAATAGCATGTTTTTAACCATGTAACCAAGCCCTCCACAGGCCTTCCCAGCACGGTAGAGCCACGGTCTGTCCTAATGTAGCTACTCAGCCTGGCCCAGCCTAACCAAGCCCAGAGTGATTCTCAGCTGCAGTCTCAACCATAGGACTGTCATCCTCATAGCAGCAGAGTAGAGCTGAGGAGGGGCACACAGCAGACAGACACGTCTCTATGCCTCGCTCACTCACTCACACTCTCTCTCTCGCCCTGCAACACAGCAGCATCGCCCACGCAAATGTGTCACTGGGCAACTGTACACAAATCAAACAAACACAAACACACCGCCGCACTATGGTGTGTCTATACAGTATCTATATGAATATATAGATTTGTAAATGCATTTATATGTCCAATGCTTTTGCAGAAATGTGTATGCTGTATTTTGCAGAACATGGCAATAACCTTTCCCAGTGAGAAGGTGTCACACTACTAGTGCAGAGGGTAAAAAAGCTCCCTACCTCAAAGGCAGTTTCTTCCCCTTTGTGTCAAAAGGACTGTATCCTCCCTCTCCGGCCGGCAGGGTGACGCGGCAATGGTGTGTGTGCAGTGTGAGTGTTCCTCTGGCTTAATGGTGGGTCGAGTGTACAGCTGCAGCAGGCTGCAGCTCGAAGCTAAACGGAGAGCCGAAAGACAGAAAGCACAAGAGCATCTCAGCTCTCAGAGGAAAACGCAAGCAACAACACACTCTTCAAGAGTCAGACAGACTAAGGCTCTCTCTCACACACCATCTCTCTGTCACTGGGTTGTGTTCCCGCTCTCTCTCTCTCTCTCTCACACACCATCTCTCTGTCACTGGGTTGTGTTCCCGCTCTCTCTCTCTCTCGATCACACCATCTCTCTGTCACTGGGTTGTGTTCCCGCTCTCTCTCGCGCTCTCTCCTCCTTAGCAGCTCTCTCAGGTTCTCTACCAGAACTCCCTCCCATAAACACTTCCCTTCCTCTCTCCTTCTTTCTCTTTCCCCACTCTCTCACAGATGCAGGAGCATGCTCTGTGCAGTCAGCATCCCTACTCTTCATACCACTCATAGAAATGCATACAAACACAAACCCAAGTCAGTATTCATATCATCGGCCTGTGTAAATCTCCGCTCATTGATGTGTAAATGATTGCATCATGGGTGAGTGTTTCCAAGCACATTTCCTCCCTGTAGCTGGCCTTGAGCAGCCCTCACACCCCAGTCTTGCTCTCTACATCTCTCTTCTCTCTGTTTCTCAAAAAGAGAAATACATGATCAGAGCACACTGGGTCAATGGATTTCTCTGGATCACTTAACTCTGCTCACTGTTCTGTTCTTTCTTTCATCCTCTTAGCTATGATTCATCATCCCTTCCTTCCCCTCATTTAACCCTCTCTTTTCTCTATATTCCTTTACACATGTATTCTGGAACTGCTATGACACCTCTCCTCGTCATAGGTTTAGTGTCGTGACATATGTGCTTGGCTTTGACACCCCAAAAAATAACACTAAAGTACCAGAGGAATTTGACCATTTGACTAAATATAAAACTTCATGACAAGCCAATCAAAACCTCCATAAAGCATAATCTTGACTGACCAATAAGCATCAGCATCTTCTTATCCCTCCACAGGGTGGTAAAAAAAGGTATATTACTGCAAGTAATCTACCACAACACACTGTCTACATCAATAGTCTTCCACTAACTCTACTAGGAAAAATAAATACAAGCAGACAGCTTAGCAGCAAAATTTGGGTCAGAATTTGGCAATTTCTAGCAACAAGTTATGCCATTATGAAGCAGAGGGAAAATATTTGGCTTGACATCTGTCAGATTACCACTGTTGTGTAATTTCCTCTGGCCCTAAATGTAAAATATGTTATAAAATGATTTTAAAATATGAAATAGAATGACAAAGTTGCAAAACAATACAATAAATATACACATCAATTTAGTCTATACTATTGTTATGTTAATGCTGTATATTAATAAGCATTTGTGGTCAATGTTTTGACATATAACTGGTAAAATGTATGTAATTTATTAATGACCCAAGTTCCAATACATTACCATATTTCTTTGGTTAATTACGTAATTACTGAGACCTCAGTCCCAGATCAGATCTCTAAATGCAGAGTGGTGTTTTTATAGAATCATCACAGCATCCTGTATGGGTTGGCCATTAGCAGTTCTTTACAGTATATGTTACAGTATATGTTACAGGGATGGAGAGAGAGGAAAAAAAACTCTCCTCAACTCTGTTGCCTAGCAACGCCAGCTGCTCCAACAGTACAAACTCCCTCCCTCTCCCTTTTTCTCTCCGTCTTCGTATTCCATTCTTTATAAGCCAGTTGGACTTCAGGCACAGTGCAAAACCCTGCAAGGCTTTAGTTTGGATTGGATAGCGGAATTAAAACTACTCCCTGTATAATGTAATTAAAGGGAGTAAATGAGGGCTCGCTTTAACCCGGTGTTCTGCACCAGGTTGAAGTTGTTCATATTCATTTTGGAACCGGCTACCACCCAGGTGTGATCCAAATGCCTAGACTGACGGGCGAAATCGGCTCAAAAACAAGTGACAGAATTAGCATGTGGAGTAATAATTGGAGTAAAAATGGAGTAGAATTCTTTGTTTTTACAGCGACATATGAGTGCTTTGAATAAAAATGCTAAATAAACCTTATCAACCCTTGGACTTTTCCACAACGTATTGTGTTACAGTGAAAAATAAAATGTATTCATTTCAAATAATTGCAAATATAAAACAGAAAATAACTGATTTCATAAGTTAATAATGGACTTTACTGTGTTCCAGGGGATATTCAAAGCCTTAAACTTTACTAATACTTTTAATTTCTACCTGATTGGTGCTTTTGAAGATCTTTTTTTACAGATTTGTATTGAATGTTCCTTCATCTTAATGATGTAGTTTTTGTTAACTATACTAACCAACTGTGAGACCAGCCAGAGACAGAGGTATCACCTTAAACCATGTGAAACACCTTAACCGCACACAGGTGGACTCGACTCAACTAATTACTAAATCATGTGAAACACCTTAACCGCACACAGGTGGACTCGACTCAACTAATTACTAAATCATGTGAAACACCTTAACCGCACACAGGTGGACTCGACTCAACTAATTACTAAATCATGTGAAACACCTTAACCGCACACAGGTGGACTTGACTCAACTAATTACTAAATCATGGGAAACAACATAACAGCACACAGGTGGACTCGACTCAACTAATTACTTGACTTCTAAAGACAGTTGATTGCACCAAATTTTATTTTTCACTTTTACATTTTGAAACTGATTATCAAAAACTTCTGAAAACTTCTTCAGTTTCAATTTCATGATGTAATACAATAAAATGAGGTCCAAGGGGTCAATACATTTGAGAGCCACTGTTTGTATTCTTACTGGATAGTGCACCATGCTTACTTGTCAACAATCTGACTTTGTTGTGCAGATTACTGTTTGATTTAAAAAGGCTGGTCCTCCCATAAACCTTCTGGCCCAATGGCATGATGGGGAATAGCCTGGTTAACCCTGGGCTAGATTAATATAACTGCCTCAGTTTAAGGAGTAAAGATGTCATTTCGCAAGACATTGTAGCCCCATCCATTGAAGAGAACATGTGATAATAGATCTTTCTCCAATTGGTAAATCCAGATACTGCCTTTTTTACCATTGGTACTTTAAGAGAGCAATGCTGTCCTCTCCTGGACACATTCACAACTGATTTACAGTGTAGCATTTGAACAGAAGCACCTTTAAAAATGCTTTATTTTCAAAAGTAACATAAGGAAAGGTCAAAAGATTGCCCTAGGTGAGTTCAAGTGAGCAGAACCTTACCTTCCCATTGGCCTGCAGATGAAGGGAGTTTCTGCAAGCAGTATCAAACAGATGTGTCTGGATTCAATGCAGCTCTGCCCAAGACAGTCACAGAAGCTCCTTAGAATCACTTGATCTGTGACCTTGCATGATGTCCAGGCAGCCTGGTGTACACAAACACACTGCAAATAACTGTGAAAAGACACACACATACGCAAACATACAGACACATACAATATAGATGCTGCACATTAAAAAATCCCAGATTAATGCTCACACATGCATATTGTACTCAATGCACAAGCACAGACCGTTTCATCACTATGTTAGGTATACATTTATCCAATTAAAGTCTGGCATAATCAGATGCTGGATTATTTCTGCGTCCATATGAACTAAGAGAGAAAAGAGAAAAAAAATGAAAAAATTAGCTCCATCCCACTATCATTCAAATTATGATTGTTTTAAGTGTTTGGGCCAAGTCCCCTTCTTAAATGTGACTGACTGAGTGACCGATTAACTTTCGCCAGATTTGTTGTGTTACAGACTTAATTCATAACCAGTGTATTTTATATGACTGACATATTTATATGATTGCCTATATAGGTACTCAAAACTCCCAATAATGACAAATAAAAAAAAGTGTTTTTCAGAGTGTGTGCAAAATTTGTGGAAAATAAAAGATTTAGTACGTAAGTATTAGATGCTTTGCCATGATGCTCCAAAGCTCAGATGAATCCTGTGTCCTTTGATCATCCCTGAGATGTCTTTAGAACTTGTTTGTATGGAATTCTCTGTAGACATCCAACATAGAACTGTGTCGAGGCATACATCTGGTGAAGGTTATAAAATAAATTGCTAAAGCATTGAAAGTCCCCAGGAGCACAGTGGGCTCTATTACTGTGAAATGGAAAAGTATGGAACCACCAAGACTCTTCTGGCCAAACAAATTAACCGGGTAAGGGCCTTGGTCAGGAGACAACCCAATGGCTAAAGGGCTTCAGAGTTTCTCTGGAGATGGGTGGATATTCCAAAAAGACAACCATCTCTGCAGCACTCCATCAATCAGGCCTTGATGGTAGAATGGCTAGGCTGAAGTCACTCCTGATTAAAATGCCACCTGAATGACTTTGAGAGCATGAAGAAAAAGATTATTTGATCTAATGAGACCAAAATCGATCTATTAGCCTGAATGCCAAGCACTACATCTGGCAAAAAAGTGGCTCACCAGGCTAATACCTTCCCTATGGTTTAGCATGGTGGTGGGAGCATCATGCTATGGAGATGCGTCTCAACGGCAGGGACTAGGAGACTGGTTAGGATTGAATGAAGGATGATCTGAGCAAAATACAGCAAGGGCTGTGAAGAAAACCTGATACAGAGCAAACTGTATCTGAGACAGGGCAAATAATCTTTCAGTATAACAATGACACATAGCACACAGTCAAGACAGCACTGGAGTTTCTTCAAGATAAGTCAGTGAATGTCCTTGAGTGGCCGAGCCAAAGCTTGAATTTGAGAACCCCATGAAGATTGCAGTTCATGGAGTCGCTCCCCATTTCATCTAACAGAGCTGAATTTGTTTTCAATAAATTGGCACATATCTAAACACTTGGGCTTTGTCATTATGGGGTACTGTGGGATGTAAATGTTATGAATTACAAATGTATTTTATAACACAACAAAATGTGGAAGTAAGGGGCGCTGTAGATAGATAGAAATTGTTATAACAGATGGTGTGTGTAAACACACAGGGGCAGGTTGAGGGAACTTGTGTTTTCCAGTCTGTTACATAGCAGAGGGATTATAGTATCACAACAATAAAAAGACAACAGGAGGATGCAGGTCCTTCTTCCATCCACTAGTTATGGTGATTGACAGGGTTACGGGTTGATCCTGCCAATCTGACATTAGCACTTAGATGCTCCTTGGCTTAATCAGATTAAAAGGTTAGTTTACAAGTTCGAGCGAGTTCTAATTACAGAATGGGTCCTTAAATATAATTTTTTTCTGCATAAACTGCTAAAGTAATTTGTATTTTTCATTACAACTAGAAAAACACTAGATGGCAACATGGCCTCACAATTCCTGACTCATTCTGAGTACAAATGTTTATTGAATTCTCATATAACAATTAAATGCATTATTTCTTCATATAGCATCCCCCCCCCCAAAAAACCTGATGTGATTTAGCTTTTTAGTTGATAAGAAACATATTTGATTTCAAATATATTTTCTTTATTCTAAACACCCCCAAAAAAAGTTAATAAATGAAGAGAGAGGTAAACTATTTACAAAAACCGAATAAAAACATCAGTCTAGATGTTCACTCTATTCAGTCAAATGTCCATGCTGTACTTTCCAACTGAATAATACCATTCTGACTTTCAGCCTAGGATACAATTGCAGTTGAGCAATGTTAACAATGTTAACATGTAATATTATTTAAAATACCAATTTTGTTTGGCTTTAAAACGGGAATCTAAGAGAAGACCTGGCTTGATGCACAAAGCCAAAAAATACATGCACACACAAAGATTTGGACACACCTGACATTTTCTTAATGACTCACCTTGGAGAGCTTCTGCCTTACAGAGAGGAAGAGAAACAGAGGGATACAGAGTTTGTATACATTTGACGTGACAGGTTGTCCTACTTAGAAAAAAAAGCATAAACATAAATGTGCAACATGCACTGAATCAGAAAAACACTATCTAACATGCAACACTATATCTCATGTTAGTGCATGATAGGTTAGTGGTTGCCAGGCTAATATGAATTTGCACTTTTACTTTGACAAGAGAATACGTCATATGGTATTTAGTAGATGCTTTTATCAGAAGCAATTATTCTTGTGTTCATACATTTTATAGGAGGTCCTGGGAATCAACCCACTAATACTGGCACTGAAATTGCCACTCTCTACCTACTGAGCAAGGACCAGGCAATAAGAATGAAAAGGCATTGTGACCTTACTCATGGCTGTTCTCTAAAGGACTACAGAGGGTATGCTGTTGATAAAATTCAGAAAAGCTTATGCAGCAGAGGTCATTCCCATGCATTTTCCAATGGTCTTTGCTCACACAGTGCCAATCATCAACAGTGCCTCTACAGAAAACACAGCAGGTTATGTTGTTTTGATGAAGGAGATTCTCATCAGTAGATCTGTATTCTTCAAACTCAGTGCAATGTGTTGTCTTTCTCCTCTTGGAATTCTAGCACCCAAAGCTGCTTGCTATGCGGCCATATAGCACACATACAGGAGCTGAAATAAGTGATGTGAATAGGACCAAAGAAAAAAAACTCTTGAAGAATCTCACCTGTGTTTAATAGCCAGAGAAGAAACTAACGTCACACCAGCAACACACTTCCTGTCTTATTCATGGGCAGTGACGGCCCACTCAAGAGGGCATTAGACCACCGGTTGGTATCTATAGCCTTGGGAATAGGGAACGTGGAAAACAGCAAGTGTGCTGACATTTTTTGCTATCTGGGTTCTCAAATGTGTAATCATGGCTAGCTAGACTAACAAGCTGGCTCACGTATAGTGTTGGCCATCAGCTTGGAACTATTCTCAGAAATACATACCAATTTGTTGTCACTGCTAGCCGAAATGACATCTTGGCGGTAGCTAACAAGCAAGGCAAACTCAGCAATAATGATACAGAAATTAGAATAAGTCTAACAAGGTGGTGTGATCCACAGTCACAAGACTTCGCTGTGCAGGTTCTGGCTGGGTCCATCTCTCCTGGCCAGGACAGTGCCTCTGTAATTTAGCCTTTCTGCTCCAATCAGCTCATCTGGATGCCTAGGCTGAAGCTGTTGATACTTTTGCAAGAGGGGACAAGGGAGAAGGTTTGACTGTAGAAAGAAAGGCAGGATGGTTAATTGTTCAGCTCCTTTATCTCTTTAGACACAAACAGTTGTTCGAGTTACTCAAGGATGTGTAGCCATAGCAACCTCATTTAAAGCATTTTCAAATTATGAGAGGATTAACATGACTTTCCGGGAAAGCTTTATGTATAGAATACTTTATTTTTGCCATCTTTTGGTGGACTTCAATAGAAACATTTAAAGTGAAACAGAACATTGCAAGATACAACGGACATGAGACATCAATCAGCTGGATTCACTTTTGACAAGTAATGTAATCTCTTGCAGAGTTCCAGATAGCACCAGTCAGTCCTTGTTAGGCACACAAACAAAACCAGTCTGTATGTGCTGACACATTCCAGACTTCCTGTATTAATTCTGCAAAATAATACAGGACTGCCAGTGTGAGGTTAAGAGTGTTTTGCTTAGAACTGTCATTATCACACAAAGAGAAGAAAACTAGGCACAGTCCTGGTCGATGCAAAGGGATGATGCTTGTCTTTACTCTGCAAGTTCTCAGTGAGCAATGTCATCCCATTACCAAGTTCATTAACTGCAGCCGTTAAAATCAAGCAAATAACAAAAAACATTGGATAAAAATAATTTAACAAAGCATGAATAAATATAAACAAGCAAAGTTCAGATGTGTACAGATGCATTTGATAAAGCTCTGCAGCTCAAAATGAAATAAGAGGCACAACCACATACAACCAAAGACAGAACACATTTTCCAGGAGGGGGTACATCTAAACAATTTAGGAGAGGAATACAAAGAAATAAACAAACACACAGCAGCGTTTTACTAATACAACTAAAAGAATACCAGAGTTTCAGGTAAACTGTGTGCAGGTAAGGTACATGAATGTGTATGTAGCATGAGAGTTTGTGTGCGAGTATGTAAATGTTAATGCTTAAGCTAATGTTACCTGTAAAAGGGCTACCGCTGTATATTATGTCGAGTTGAAATTGTTTAGGAGTAAATCAAGAGAGATTACAGCACCAATGTCAAGTTGATACTGCATGTGCAGAGAGGTCTTCTTTCGCAGGAACACCTCACGGGAGCCCATGCTGAGGTCCAGACCCGCTCCAGGAGAAATGAGACACTTCACCCAGTAAGACAGAAGTGGTCATGGTAGACAACTTACAACTGAAATCATTTTAGTTTGAGCTTGTCTGATTATACATTCCATTTTGTTTTGTCTTGTTTATTTTGTATTGGCTGGCGATGAACCATAACACCAGACACTCAACCCCACAATAACAGCTAAACAAAGACCAACAAATATGCCAATAGTAAAATAGTGCTTTCTGTAAAGACAAGGAGCATCCCAGAGAAAGAGGGGCAAACAAAAACAAAACTTCAAATGGAATCAGCTTCATGGTTCAAATCTATAATTTGTTTTGTCTTTCATACTAATCCATGAATTAAGAAGACTGACCCTATATCCTGACCAGGAACAACCCATGACCACATCTATAGCCCAGAGGCTAGGGTGGACAGTCTTCTGGAAAAATATCTCCCCTTAAACCTGTTAGTATTTGCTATTAATTTCAGTGCCTAAGTGGGCTGTATTTACGTGGGTTAAATGCAAACTAGCATAGTACGTCTGAGTATGTTAGATGATGACACCGTATTTTCTGGAAAGCAGTGGTAATTACCTAAGGCAGTGAGGTCTAGGGCGGTCTTAGACCCAGAGACAAACCAACGATAAGTGCAATTACAGCAACCAGGGTCACCATGACTATGGCAATTATGGCATGCTTCTGCCAAAACAAACAACAAAAAGCAGCGTTAGACTTAAAAGACACACGAGCTAGCAGGTTAGTGGTTAGAATGATGTACAAATAAGGGTTTACTAAGCCAAACATGCAAGTACTCTAATACACATCTGTGTTCATTGCCAGTCATATTTACTTCCAACAGCCTTTACATGTTAACAGCACAAAAATTACACAGACCACAAAAAGAGAGGCAAAGGCCACAGCAAACTTTTATGAGGAGTTTGTCCAATGTAACATAGAAATTCACAGGGCTAAACCTGTCCTCTGGTTTGATGCCATCTTCTCATCATCAAATGTGGCATTAGGCTCCTGAGAGAGATTAACTGCCTGGTGATAAATCTAATAGAATGTTACAGCATATGATACGAGATTCACATTGGATGGGCTGACCTTGAAAGGGACATTAGTACCACAGTGCTTTAATGAATAAGTTCAGTGGCAGAAGGAGAAGCTACGGTTATAGTGGCTCATTTGACAGTGGTCGGTTTTGGGTCATTGGCAGCGACTTTGGTGGTGTTGGTACTTTTGAAAAGGCTGGGAAAACTGGGGAAGAGCCTTACCCTGCGTGCCGCCTTTTGGTACCGCACTGCCTTCTTTGTCTCCACACTGGCTGTACCAACGTACTCAGCTGCACTGCTCATGTTCTTCTCTATATTGTTGATCATCTCCCCCTGGTGGACACATTAGACAGCATCGACCACCAAACAGAAGTTAGACTTTGGATCTTTGAAACAATATTTGTATTTAATTGGTTCCTCCTTACCAAATTGACAAAGGCAACTGATATGGAAGTGTCAACGGGCTTTATACACGAAACAACATACAACGTACCCCCTATCTCACCTGCGTCTCCACCAGCATTGCTATGTCAACAAACATCTCGTGAAGCTCTTTGATGCTGGACTCCAGGCGGATAATGTCCTTATGTCGTGACTCTATTTCATTCAAAGCTTGGTGTGTGATATGTGAATCGGAGATGATCTGTACAGGGAGGGAGAGGTACAGGAAGAGATATTTCTGAACTTGCAAATAGAATAAGTCCAGAAGCTGTGACTTCGTAAAAGGAAGGTGAAAGAATTAGTAGTTTCATTTATTATTGTAAAGTAACATGTGATTTGAATATCTAAGAATTACCCACTCACATCACATGTAAAAATTGTAGGATTTTCACTGTGCAGGACCTCCTCCAGCTCCTCATCAGTGGTCAATTTCCCAGCTGCAATTAAGTATAAAAGGGAAATTGATTTCATGAATGAACAAGGGAACAGCAAACACATGACATCACAAATAATGCCGCTCTTTCTATGAGTGGCTAATATATAACGTGACTAATTAATTACTCTAGCACCCCTTTTGGGGCAATTAATGTATATGGAACTTATACTTAATACAAACACAGCATGCAACAATTTTAAAGATTTTTCATAGTTACTGCCTGGTACAGATGAAAACACATAGCATGAAATGTAATTCTCTAAAAGCTGTGAAGGACATTTTTGCAGTCAACATGTCAATTGCAAGTTCCCTCAAAATCCTTTAATTCCAGTCCCAGGCACAAGTTGCACCTATGTAATGATACTATGTAACTGATCCTATGTATTTGATCACGCTAATCAGCTTCTAGATATGTTACTCACACCTGTCAGGTAGATTATTTTGGCAAAAGAGAGACGCGAGCAGGAAATACTTTGTGCATATGGGACATATCTGGATCAATTATTTCAGGTAATTAAACATGGAACCCACACTACATATTACGTTTCTATTTTTATTCAATGTACATTTGGTAAATACCGCATTTCTATGGCAAGACAGCGACAATTTCTGGTAATTCCGATTTGGACAAGATAAGTGAAAGGTTCTAATACTTTAATGGGATGTGCCAGAAACATTGAAACATTACCATTAGGAAAAAAATGGTGGCAACTACAAGGGAGAACTAACAGCAAACCAGTTACCTGAGACAGTCAACAGCCCAACAATAACGTAAGAGCAAACCTCATGTGGCTCTGGTCACATACTACATCTGTTACATCCTTACACCCCGAACCCCCTCCAGAACGACCTTGCCAACCATTACCAAGGAAACATTAAACAGATGTATTTTGTTGCAAGTTTCCCTTTCTGTAATCGTGGGGCGTGGCCAGGGTATTCCCCTCAGAAACAATCCTGTTGGCTGATACAGACACACGGAAAACAGGAGGCTAAGAAGGGAATAAAATATACTGTGTGTGTGTAAATATAGTTTAACTGCAGCACTCACTGATTTCCAGCTGTCTCTGAATCCGTCCTTTGCACCTTTCCCGGAATGACAACTGCTTCTCGTTGTAAACCGTCATGACATCCACAAACCAGCGCATTAGATTTGTTTGCTGAGGTTGTGGAGACAAAGCAACAAAAGAATGTATTTCATAACAGACCACAGACAGAAGACACAATTGGGGCTATGTCTGACAAACATTTATTGTAGTGTCCAATAGTTGCATAAGCTAAATATTTGTGACTTATATAAAAGATGTAGAAAATAATTTCAAGGGGAACAAACAGAAAGTAAATTAGATAGCTTCTTCAGAACATCAATGACCTTATGCTCACATACATTTTTTATTTCTTGTTTTTACCAGATAAGTATGAATGAAAACAAAATATTATTTACCGCAATGACCTTGGAGAACTAAGGCCAACATATTTATTTTGAAGATTTTTTCACCTGCCGGAGGGTAGCCACCCTTATTTCTTTTCTGTTTTTACATTCTACTTTGAATCAAGTCTGTGTGTCTACATACGATGATGACTTAACAATATTTATGTAAGCTACAACAGAAAGAAATTAGAGTAACTCTTAACAAAAGACCTTCAGTCAGTTATAAAATGAATGACTAGCAAAACACTGGTGCTAAAAAATAAAAGAAATAAAACAATATATTTGGCACCAATCATTCAGTCAACCCTAAGGCTAATCTAGTTCTATTCTAGAATAATGTGATGGATCAAGTGGTGGAAACTAAACTGCTGGGTTTTACTACAGAAACAGTAAAAACATTTAGACACAATGGTTGCCAGAATGAAAAGAGGAACATCTGAGGTCCAGAACACAGCAGCACCAAGTATTAGATATTGAGAACCAATGTCAGTTATATGCACATCAGGCTCTCAGAGTGGATTAGCAATTGATTGCATCACTTTTGCTCTTTGTAAAGTGAATGTGTTGTGAGTCAAAAATGGTCACTAACAAGGCATGCAACTACAGGTCTCTTCAGAGTGCCAGAACAGAATTTTGGAGATGCGCCACCCTCAATAGAGAAATGAAAACATTTAACCATCTGCCACCCCAGGTAATTCAAGTTTAAACAGATTTAATGAGACACAAAAAAAATACTTTGCTGTGAAAATATCCAGATTATTATGCATTATGTACTGTATAGGCTTGTTCACAATGCACCCTTTAGAGCAGAAAATTCAGCCCAGGATCGTTCTACGGTACTTGTCGAAACAAGAAGGTATTCAACTACCTGCATAAATGTATGCAAAACCTGACCTTTCCAAACTTTCACGTCAGTTTTTGACTTTCTTCGCATAGCTTCAACAAAGTTTGCAAATGCCAATATGGTGGACATCCTGATCAACCAATGTCAAAAAGTTCTTAATTGAATCATCAGAGGGTAAACATCGCATGTCAGCCATGTACAGTGGATATAAAAAGTCTACACACCCCTGTTAAAATGCCAGGTTTTTGTGATGTAAAAGAATGAGACAAAGAAAAATCATGTCAGAACTTTTTCCACTTTTAATGTGACATATAATGTGAACAATTCAATTGAAAAACAAACTGAAATCTTCGAGGGGGAAAAATGAAAAATAACAACCTTACAATAACCTGGTTGCATAAGTGTGCACACCCTCTCATAACTGGGGATGTGGCTGTGTTCAGAATTAACCAATCACATTCAAACTCATGTTAAATAGAAGTCATTACACACCTGCCATCATTTAAAGTGACTTTGATTAATCACAAATAAAGTTCAGCTGTTCTAGAAGGATTTTCCTGACATTTTCTTAGTTGCATCTCAGAGCAAAAGCCATGGTCCGCAGAGAGCTTCCAAAGCATCAGAGGGATCTGATTGTTGAAAGATATCAGTCAGGAGAAGGGTACAAAAGAATTTCCAAAGCATTTGATATACCATGGAACACAGTGAAGACAGTCATCATCAAGTGGAGAAAATATGGCAGAACAGAGACATTACCAAGAACTGGACGTCCCTCCAAAATTGATGAAAAGACGAGCAGAAAACAACACTGCACATCACCCAAAGAACACCATACCCACAGTGAAGCATGGTGGTGGCAGCATCATGCTTTGGGGCTGTTTTTCTTCAGCTGGAACTGGGGCCTTAGTCAGGGTGGAGGGAATTATGTACAGTTCCAAATACCAGGCAATTTTGGCACAAAACCTTCAGGCGTCCATTAGAAAGCTAGATTTGGAGCGCTTTTGCAAAGAAGAGTGGGCAAATATTGCCACGTCAAGATGTGCCATGCTAATAAAGTCCTACCCAAAAAGACAGTGCTGTAATAAAATCAAAAGGTCCTTCAACAAAGTATTAGTTTAAGGGTGTGCATGCACACTTATGCAACCAGGTTATTGTGAGTTTTTTATTTTTCCCCCCTCAAAGATTTCAGTTTGTTTTTCAATTGAATTGTTCACGATATAGGTCACATTAAAGGTGGAAAAAGTTCTGACATGATTTATCTTTGTCTCATTCTTTTACATCACAAGAACCTGGCATTTTAACAGGGGTGTGTAGACTTTTTATATCCAATGTAACATTAGCGTGCCAGAGAGAACGTAACGTCTGTATCTTGTCAGAGATAGAATGTAAAATGGTCTTGTGTTGTATTTGTCTGATAGTCCTCTGTCTGTCTGCTTCAGGGCTAAGACAGCCTGGGCCTAAGAACAATGCAATATGATAAGGCCTCTTTATGGTGTATTTTATTGTTATACTTATGCAGGCCTAATGGTTTATATATTGCATTATGCAATGTATATTTTTCTGTGCTTTGCTGTGTTTTCATTTAAGAGTACCTGCTGCCTAGACAGGCTACTGGGGATCCTAATTAAAATAAAGAAAGAAAATAACCTGGTTTGTCTGGATGCGCTGGTCCACAGACGCTGTATTTGCGTTCTCGTCCTGAGGCAGCCTATCCTGCATAGCTGCAACACAGCACAGGGCCCAGTTAGCATGATGTAATATATTTGCAAATGTTTGAGCACTCACACACGCACTCTCTCTCTCTTTCTCTGCCTGACTGTCTGAATGCCTGACTTTGTGTCTCTCTGTCTGTCTCTCTGCCTGCCTGACTCTCCGTCTGTCTGCCTGCCTGCCTGCCTGCCTGCCTCACTCTCTCTCTGTGTCTGCCTCCCTCCCTCTGTTTTCCTCACTCTGTCTTACACACACACACCATATCCCTCTGGTCTCGCAGTTCATACAGCTAATTTGCAAGTCAAATCCACCTCATGAACTCAGCTCCCTCTGAAATAAGCGAAGTATTCCCAATCTGTCTCTGCACTTCTATGTTGTTGTCCCAAGTCCCACATGCTTACCATTTCATTTCTATAGCACGTACAAAGTCTCACTGATATATTCTGAACTCACCTTTTAACTTGGCACGCACTGCATTTGCGTTCCTCTTTATTTCATTGGTTAGCTGCTCCAACTCATCTTTTGTTCCTGAAAGGAACAAAGTCAGCACAATGCAGGCAGTGATTGACTGGTAAGAGGTGCCTTTTACATCTATCATAGGTTTGGGTTTTAACCGCACAGCAAGGATATTCAAAGTCTTAGTTGGACTGACGTAACTGATTGAAATATTATCAGTTTGGAGGGAGTGTACAGTTGGCCCTCTGACCGCAGGAATATCTACCAGAGCTGTTGCCAGATAAATTGTTGTGCATTCATTTACTGTAAGAAAGTTTCATTTTACAGAATTCGGCCTCCACATCCAAATTTTTTGCATGTAATGTTTCAGAGTGGTTCCAGGACCATAACAGCTAGTTTTGTTTACTTGAGTAGGATGTGCTGTCCCCCAACCTGACGTAGCAGACCATTTCTGGGAATAGATACAATGGACTGTTCGCAGAATGAATGTCTTAATATCCAATTTGCAACTTTGTGATGCCACCGCGTCAACCTCCCAAAACAACCTCGCCAAACATTTCAACTCCCCAAAAATCTCTGGCTTTTCTGGTGGCAAAGAGGATTGATCTGGTACTAGATGGGTGCACTTGACAAACTGGCCACACTATACACTGACTTTCTACACCATATATTGCTTTTTTAATTAGGCAACAAAAAAAAATGCAACCCAGAAATGTTGGAGTGATTCCTTAACCGGTCTGCAGATGGAGATCTAAAATGGAGATTTTAATTTGGCGCAAAACATTAATCATCATGTCATCAGAATACATTCCTCCATAGCATAATTATTGGAAAGGAGAACCAAGTACATCACCAGGAACTTTAACCACCTGGTGAAATTAATCATACATGTAGCTAATTTACTCTCTATCATAAAGTATGGCTTTTGCTATATAATTCAGTCCAATTCTAGATAACCTGTCATTGAATAGAATGTTAATCCATCCCATGCCAAGATATGATGGCAGATTTCTCAATGTGAAATACGGGTACATTTTCATCAGTGTTGTCGGAAAACCGACATTGCCATGCTCCACTGACAGTACGTCTGCCTAACACTGGTCGCAAACCAGTGATCACCTGCTTTGCACTTGTCAGTAATAACAGAATTGCAGGTTGGACTGGAGTTCTAGTCTGTGTAACCTTCCTGGTTCATTTGTATTTAGATGAGTGAAATTTAGAGCCTTTTTTAATCAGTGACCATATATTTGTGTTAGTGTGAATTTCACCAACCCCCCCCAAAGAAAAAAAATTCAAAAGATAATGTGTACTTTTCACATTTTGTATACAGATTAGCAGAGGCCATACTCACTCTGTTCAGGGTTGGGGGCAGAAAGGATAGCAGTATGTTTCGTCACAACTTCATCTACCTGGGAGGAGATCTTACCGATGAGGCTACGCACTTCCCCCACCTTCCAAACACAACATGTTAGTTTGCACACACCAAAGAGGCTTCTATAATCAAAACACGTGTTACCTCACAGAGGAAAAGTATGCGTTGACATGTAAAAGTAATCAACACGCAGTAAGAAACAGTACATTTCTAACAAGCAATCCTTGACAAACAGGGCTAGAGAAGACTATTCAAACATAAAGCAGTCTACCTGTTTGAAGAAGTCATCCCTGTGGGAATTGTTATCCACTGTGACGTTCACACCATCATCTACATTGAATGGATTATTGTTGCCATTCTGTGAAAACCATAACCATCTCATCAGTGGGAAACCTCTATTACCAATGTACAGTAAATACACTTAAAATTTTAAATACAAAGTTCTGGTCCTGTGCTTCATTAGCTGAATTAAAATCATTTAACAATGCATTAGCAGATGCATATCTATTCTCAGACATTCAAATGTTCATAGGGTTCATCTAATTCCTTTCAATTGACTGATTTCCTGATATGAACAGTAACTTAATAACATCTTAGAAATTGGTACATATATTTTTGTCCAGTATACTGGGCCTGCTCGACGGTTAAATTATTTCCTGCACTCCATAGTTGAAACATTTGCTACACATTACTCCCATTGTGAATTGCAATGCCATAGCCTGAGGACCGGTGTTTTTGTAATTGTATTAATATTGTTATTATTATTATTATTATTGTTGACTATTAGTATAATTTCATATAAAAAGCGAGGCATACCAGAATTCACAATGGAAAACTTCAATCATGTTTAAACTAATAATGTATTTGGAAACAACCGTTTGTAAAATGTAACGACACAATAAACCAGGTAGCCGTTAAATTAGTTCAGATGACGTTAAACTAACCTAAGTAGCTGGCACGGATTAAAAGGTTATGATACGGTTGTTCTTCCTGTTCACATTGAACTTCAACCGACAACACGTACAGGTTGCAGTTATAAAACAGCTAACTTTACAGACACAAGCCTTATCAGATGGCAAGACACATTCTTATTACAAGGAAACGTTTAACCGAAACATTAAGCGAAAAAGGGAAGTAAACAGAAACGCAAAATAGAAGTTTCAATATATGTAGTTAGTAATCTATACTCACCTTGGTCAAATCGGCTAGGCGGTCCCTCATTACGTACTACTACTATGAAAATTAATTTGTTCAAAACATGTGAAAAGAAACTTAGCTAACTAAGTAAGCAGAGCTAAATTCCATAAAAGAATCCCTGTTGGTTAAAGGTTCATTATAAAAATAAAAACGTCCATTTCACCAGTTTCTCGATTTTTAACAGTCCAGGTGTTCATTCATCACAAGCAGCATAGGAAACCGCACACCATCTACCTAGCAAAGGGAACAAAACGGGGAGGGGCCTACCTGCATTTGTCACATAGAAACAGCAAGCAACAGTCGATTTCGTTGCAAAACGTTTTCCGTTTGCCTTATAACGTTGATGTTGCAAAACAGACTAGATACATTTGCAAAAGATCAGTGTAAGGAATACACCCAGCATTACCTGCGAACGAAAGAGCTTCCCAGAGACTCTCTCGACGCTTGGCCAGAGATAGTTTTGTGGAGACTGGAAACATTACTGTAAATTGTTTATCAGTGACTTTAAAAAACAATAGGCTAATTCATATTCCACTATAAACATAAACTAGGTGAGTGGAAATGTTTGGGAACCCCTCGTGTAGTGGATAGTGTCCGATTACATTCACGAGATCTCTCACGTTTGGAGGGCTTGGGGTCATATGTGGGAATTTTCACAATATTGATGATTATTTCATTTTTTTCGTTGCTTCAGTATTGCAACTTCCGTACATAACTCACACATTCTTTCATCTAAGAAAGTGATGTTGAAAAACTATCCACCCAAAAATGTCTAAATTAGAAAAGGATACTAATTTTTTTGCAAATCGTTTTTGGATTGTGAAGTAGGTTGTTTGTCAGTGTTAATGTTAGCTATAGCTATTTTAAGTCCGGATATATAGCTTATTTGTCACATCCTGTTTTTGTAATTGTCAAATTTCTTACATATTTTCAAAAGAAACTAACACTTTCTTGACTCTATTATCTACAAGTGATATCGTAAAAACACCACTGTTTTTTAGCCTTTAGTCCATCATGCAATATACATTTCTTGAACCTGTGAAAACACGCTGTACCTAATCTGAAGTATTGTAAACACTGCTCGCTAAAGGCTTGTAATTAACCAACCTTACATTTAGAGAAGAAAGAGAATGCCACTGGAATTTCTCAACAACAAAAAAATCCCAAGAAGATGATATAATCAATATTTGGCATTTGCAAAGCATGTATGAGGGTGGCCGTGTGGCTTTGTAAGGGACTCAATTAATGTCCTGAATCAAATTGAAAACACCCTGAGCATTCATTATAATAGCTTTTAGACGCAATACGATCACATATTTCAGATACCCATGAAAAGCAGAAAGGAAATTCCATCTGCTCGGTCTGATTGCCCATGGTGATGAGAGGGCTGGTGAGTGTCCAATAAGAGTCTGACAACCTCAGGGGCTTTGAGACTATTCATTTTATTGGCAGCCATCTGACAGGTAGATAAGCATCAGGCATAGACGCTCTATTGATTACCTTTCTAGTGCCAAAGGTAAGCCATTCTGTGATTCACTTTTACAAATATTGCTGTATGGAATGTAGCAACACCAATAACAAGTTTTCACAGACATATTTCTTCATTTGAGCTAGAAAATAGCAAGACCTTTAAGGCGGCCTCAGTGATTTAGTCAATACACTTCATCTCACTGGAGGAAATGAGTAATGACTAGGTCCATTCAACACCTCACTGTACCCAAATGTCTTTCTATAGCTTTGGAGGCCTTGTTGCTTTTCTCAGCTCAGAGTGGTATTTTTTCCATGGTTTAAATTTAAATGCATCTCAGCTGTGTGAGTTGCTATTGCCCAGTGCTTTGTGCTGGGGAAAATGTGGGCCACGCGGAGTGCATCAGAGGTCTAGAGATGAGAATATACATCTTAGACTTCAATACTGAATTATGGAGAAGAGAAGATAGAGACGAACCTCACAGAACCACACCACTCAGCAGTGGATACATCAAGAAGTGTAGGAAAGGAGTTGGTGATGGTGGTCTGGAGTTGGTGAAGTGCTTTGAAAGACTAGTTCTGGCCCACCTTAATCATGCCTCCCCCCAACACTGGATCCCTACCAGTTTGCCTACTGGTCGAATAGGTTTACAGAGGACACCATCTTCACGGCTCTACACTCTGCCCTGACCCACCTAGACAAAACCAACACCTATGTGTGGATGCTGTTCATAGATATCAGCTCAGCCTTCAACAGTGTCATCCCTTTTAGGCTGGTCAACAAACTTCAGCCCCTTTCTTTGTTCCCGCACCAGCAGGCTCAGGAACAGTTTCTTCCCATCCACTGTAACCCTGCTGAACTGTGAACTCTGTGAACTCTGTGACCCATCACTTACCATACCCCCCCACCTCTCAGGGACCTTGTTGCACTACTCCCTTGTACTACTCTGACACTGCCTTGCAAAGCCTGATAATGGACGTTTTCAGTGGTTACAGGTACGTGTCTACCTCAGGAACCTCACCGCTGCTATCCCTGTATTTCAGTTGCACATGCACCTTGTACATTCAATTTGCCTCTTATCACATTTAGTATTGCTCTTGTACTTGCATTTATACAGTTGTTACACACACGTCTACCTCGAGGACCTTAATGCTACTATCTTTGCATCATGGTTGCTCATGCTACCCTACTACAGTACTCCTTCATTCGCCTCGTTTGCACATCTCGTATGCCATTTAGAAATTGCCATTTGTAACCGAACAACTGTTAAGCCACTTGTAACATGCACTATACCTAATACTTGTAAACTTTCTGCCCTACTCTATTTGCCTTATTTGCACATTTATTATTGCCATTTGTACTGCATTTGCCTTCAGTGCACATCTACACATTGCACTTGTAATATACATGTACTTAATACTTGTAAATTCTTTTAAATTTTCTGCCCTCTATTTGCACTTCTGGTTAGATGCTAACTGCATTTCGTTGTACTGTAATTGTACTGTTCCATGACAATAAAGTTGAATCTAATCTAATCATTGGCTGGTAGTTTAATAACCTCTTAAAATTGCAGTGTGGGTGGTAAACTACTTATGTTACATTACTTTTTTAAAAACATGAACTTCCCACCTTAAAAGTGAGCTTAATTTTGCAACCGAAGACTTCCTGTGTACTAATTTGGTTTCCACCATTGGACAGCTTTATAATAGCCTTTACAATGGCGTTATGTGTAAACTTTTCCAGGTTTATTTATCAAAATGCATCGAATAACACAGCGTCATCCTGCACAATGAAATTCTTGTGACATGACACACAACATCTACGTAGTAAGAATTTAAGAGATATATAAAGCAAAAATATAACAATAATATACATAACAATGTGTAACGTTTGCTCCGCGTGGCACAGCGGCTCCCCTTCCTCTCCGGCGCTCCACCTCACCGGTGTACTAACCACAGACAGGAGACTGATGGCAGCAGCGCATCCCGAGGACGCACCTGTTTCCAATCTCTGTTTAGTTGTGTTTATATTCTGTTGTTCACCCACCACACCTCACAGATTATTGTTTGTCTGTTTGTGACCGTGCTGGTGTGCTTTTTGCAATTACCAAACAAAATAACTTATGTAAAAGACATTTGAATCGTTTGTTTTGTTTCTTTTCCCTTTTTGCCTTTTACCTGTTTTCTTTTACGCACTCGTTAATACTCGCACCATCACACAATGTATATAGGGTGGTGCTTAGTATTTGTGCTGGAGAGCTGCCAGTATGTCTGATCGCAATGACTGAAAACCCAAAGGATTCGTCTGAAGCACACGATTCTTAATATATAAAGTATATGGCCCAGCAAGTAAATAATGAGACCTACAATCCTACTTTTAATTGAGTAATTGAATTTTTCAAAGAAAAATATAATTGTTGAAGTGTAATGATTATTGGCCCTTCCCATTCTTATGAATTAAATTTACTAGGAGTGTCTTTCCATTTATGTTCATTTTTTTCAAGTTCACCTGTCATTAGGAACTCATAAGTGGTCATACAAAACTTCCTGTTCTACTGGTGTATGAATATGAGGTGACACACTTGGTAAACTACCATATTCACCTATCAACATGGAGGAACACCAGAGAAGACACAAACAAAATGTGACAAATGGTGGTTGACCTTCATGACTTAGACAACGACTATAAACAAAAAATCAGCGTGCCTGAAAATACCCAGGCTCAGCAGTAATGTTTTGAGGGTACAGGCTTGCTATTATGAGACAGTAACTTAGACCGTTGCCCCCGTAAAACACTACGACATTAAAACATAAAGAACACATCAGTGATTGCAGAGCTTTCCTTTCTCTAGTATTAAACAATATGGGACCACCACCTGAAACATTGTGTCGATCTCTGATAAACCCTGTGTCATAGAAGTGGACTCAAGTTTAGTAAACTGAGCCAATAAATAACACATAAAAGGAGGTATTTCAAATCTCCCTGTGACATGTTTTCTTTCAATCTGTTAGCCACCAGAATAACTCTGTAATTCAGGATCTGCCGGATGTTCTTCCCGTGGGCCAAACTTATCTGCTTGGATATGGATTTGTTTTGAGGTAGTCTGTGGTTTATGTTCCTCCATTGCAGAATTGCCATGGGTGTTTGGGAGCCTTTGGCAGAGTGCTGCAACATTATGGAGGGCACAGGAGCAAACTCATTGGTAGGGCGTATCAGTATGGAAGTGGTGTGAATGGATGTCGAAGCTAAAAACGTCTGATATGACACTGACATGACATTTGCATTCAGGTTCTTAGATACATCTTTGGGAGAGTTGCCTCTTATACAACTCTATAGCATAGCAAGAGTGAAGACCACTTGTGCAGGCACATATGTTTCAACCTCATCAGTTTAATTCCCTTTACTTTGTACTGATAAGGAATTATTTTTTAGATTGCTTCACATTGAGGTCAATGGAACTCTGTACTATTTTATATGGTGTCATTAAATGCACTGTTTTCTTATTTCTACTGTATTATGTGGATTTAATAACTTGGACCATGTATTTTAAAGGGAGATTATTGCCATTCTTGTAGTTCGGATTATTAGTTAAGTAAATAATTTTAATGCACACCATACTGTTTATTTAATTGTTAATTCAACTTTTGGTTCTACTATGAATACCTGCTGGTATTAGTGTGTTAATTCTAACCATTAGAGGGCAGTTTTCAGGGAGTATAGCAAACTACTACATTGTTATTGCATGGTCTTGGACTAGCCTCTGCCCTAGCCTCTAAATGTTTAAGTCCATCCCTGACTTAAGCTCATTTTAATAGGACCTTGGAAGGATGTCTTTTCAATTAGTGGCCACAAGATAACCTTACTCAATGGCTAAAATAATTTCAACATATTCTCAGATAACTTAGACAAGAAAGGATGGTGGCAAGCTTAGTTTAAGAAGGGGCATCTCTCTAGCTCAATTAATAAAGGAAAGTGATTTTAGCACTAAGCCGCGTGACAGGCTTGCTTTGGGGGTTTCATAATCTAGGGTGATAATAGAGAAGACGGGGATAAACCCTCTGTGGAAAAGTAGTCCTTAATCTCATTAAACACTCTTTGCTCAGTCTCTTTAGTTTTCTGCCCAGTTTACTCTCAATGGTCCACATTCCCAAATGAAAAGCATAGAGGATAATCCTGTTGATCTTAAAGCATTGTTTGCACTACATTACCTAGCAGACACCTTCACCCAGAGGATTAGATGCATGGCTCTGTGTTTAGAGCTTGGTATAACGGAAGCTGCCACTGCTAAGCACCTGCCTCTGGGGTACAAGAGTGACTGAGGTGTTGGCTGTAAAGCTACAGTACTGTGGTATTCTAGACTTCAGCTGGTCATGATGGCAGCGTTCAAAGGTACACAAAAAGCATTGTGTATCATATGAGTGAATGCAAACGTTAATGTCTGTAACATTTCTCAAGCATTACAGGTTCTATTTTACACTCTCACCGGCAGGTGCCTGCCATAAGCCATCCACAATGTTAGGGGAAAAAAGGATTGATATGTATTCGACCAAATAAGGAATTGTTTACACAAAAAAACATGAATGATGAGAGTTAAATATAGCAACGTTTAAGTTGTGAAGGATGGAAAGGCTATACAGCATGAAATCAACTGCAGAAACAGTGCTTTCCAGGACTACTGGGCCCCACTGTAAAGACAAGGAAAAAAGGTTATGATATAAAAGAATTGTCATTTATCAGCTTGATCTTAAACTCAAAATACGAGAAATTTTAAATTAGAGTAAAATTGTTCAAAGAAAAATTACTATGAATCAAGAAATATATTTGTGGCGCAAACACGCCTGTCTGCTGCATTAGCATCGTTCCATGCCCCCATGGGAGAAAGCTGGGATGTTCCGGGACATTCTGGGAGCAGTCAGCAAGGCCAGCTCCTGCACAGCTGCCTCCCATCAGGACCTCCCATCAGCTGCCTCCCATCGGGACCTCCCATCAGCTGCCTCCCATCGGGACCTCCCATCAGCTGCCTCCCATCGGGACCTCGTCAAGGAAGGTACATTAAGGTCCTTATGGGAGCCAGCTCCTTGCATTTTTCAGGTTAAAGGTATACTTTACAGTTTTTTACAATTGCTAATATCCTTTTTTCCAATCTGTAGTCACATTTTCAATACTCTAAACACAATTAGCACAACATCCGTCTGTTGTGGACAATACCATTAATACAATTCATGTTGTTTTCACAGAATATGCTGTCAATTTACTGTACATGTTTCAAACATACTTAAATTTTCTTTACATACAAGCTTACCCATTACCAAAGTTTTGGTTAGTTCTTGTCGTATTTACAAATGCTAGAACACAGCATGCCAGAAATGAAGACCTAATGTTCAAAACCTTAAACATATTGTAGTACAGAGCTTCTACTTCTGCAACAACAGCAGCTCAAAAGCTATATTGAAACAGCTAATAAGCATTTTTGAATGAATAGATTATTGAAACAGTGAGAAATAGCTGATTTACTGTAAATGTGTTTAATTTTTACACATTTGGAACCAAAGACCTTGTATGTTGGATTTTTTGTTGATCACAGCAATGTCATTTGCTAATAAAGCTTTCACTTTTATAGAGTGAAAGCTTTTATAGAGTATGTTGCCAAAAACCTAGGAGGACCGCACCTCGGGACTACCAGGCCCATAGGACTACCAGGCCCAAAGGACTCATAGCTGTCCCTGTTCAAATCCTCCTGGTTGTGTTGCAGATCAAGTAGCTGACGATACCTGCCGATTTTGGCTGCCACTGCGCTAACCCCCCCGATTGTGCCTGTCCTTGTCCATCTGGTCATGCTTCTGACTGGGCTGTTTTATAGACTCTGGACACAGCCCACATACATTTATTAATTATTACAATTTGTACTACTACAGATTTTCCGTTTACTCTGTGATCGAAACCATACACAGAGTGATCATATATTCAAGCTAACATCCCAGAAACATTAACCATTTCTGCAAAACCAAGCACGCATTCTACTTGCTTCGACACAATTTGCGATTCCAGTTCACTAATGTTGCAAAACACTACACACTACTCTCAATATGTGAGCACGTGTCATTGAGAAAACACCTGTGCCGTTTGTGAGAATAAATGAGTCACTAGACAAAACTCTAGTTCTAATGCATTACAATCCACTTCAACTGTGCACCCAGTTCTCCTTGTTCTTTCGAGTATGCAAAAGGAATCCTAATAGTACATTAATAACGGAGCAACAAAGAGCAGAAAGGGGAAGAGGTAGAGGAAGACAGAGGAGGAGGAATGTTACCCGTATGCGCGTTTGTGTTTTTTCCCCTCCTGACTTTTCCCCAGGTGTCCCTTATGTTCCTGATTATGCTCGTTGGTGTTTCCCACCTGGCAGTCATGAGTGCAGCGCCTGACTGCTGAGGTGGACCAATCAGTGGACAACCCTCCTAATTCCTTTTTCCATTACCCAATCACGTCATACATCCCTTGTTTAAAAACCCAGTCAGTTGGTTCTCCCAGAGAGACTCGTTTGATTTACCCCACATGGACATAGACATTCTTGAGAGACATATCTTTTTTGATAGACAGACACTTTGCTCATACATACATCACTTAGTTTAGCACATACATCGCACTTCGTCGGGTTTCATGTGAGTATGTATTGCTGTGGTGTTTTGTTTGGTGTTGTCTAGTCAATTGTTTGCTGTGTGCTGTTTAGTCCTCGTTCAACCTGTGTGTTTTTGTTTGTCCCTGTGTCCCTGGGAAAAGTTTTTTTTTTTTTTAGCAAGTCGCCCTTGGGCATACACAACCCGTAGGAAAACTTTGTCTAAAAACACTACTTAGAACTGAGCGGACCACCCACTGTATTTTTGTATTGGTTAGTAGTCAGCTAAGCGGTTCTTGAGGCAGGCAAGTTCAGTTTAGGGGTGTTTTGACTATATTATTTAATTTCTTGGGTTCAGCTCAGACCCTTTTCCCTTCCCCCTTTACCGTGTGTTTATAATAAACGTTTTATGTTTGACGGTAGCTTTGGTTGTCTGTGTCGTTTGTTCTCACTGTTCATTTACACTACACTAATTTGCATGAGGCTTATGTTACGGGTCTCTGTACCATCCACCCTAGACTACTAGAGCCACAGGGTTCGTAACAAGGAAGGATTCAACATGACCAAGAGGTGGCGCCGGGGGAGGAACACCATTGACCACAGGTGGAGCAAGGGAAGAGGTCCCTGGCCAAAGAGGTGGAAACATCACCATGTATGGAGGTCCCTGGCCAAAGGGGTGGTAACATCACCATGTATGGAAGTCCCTGGCCAAAGGGGTGGAAACATCACCATGTATGAAAGTCCCTGGCCAAAGGGGTGGTAACATCACCATGTGTGCTACTGTCAGTCAGCAGGGGGTTGTCCATCACCATGTCACACCTGGCCCTTACAACACAACACTCCTTCTGGTGTTCCTTGATACACTGTATGACCATTTTTCCCACCCCCAGAAAGACAACATAGGTCACCCAGGCTCCCCAACCACCCCCGGATCCAAAGGATTCTCCTTCCACTCTATTCCCCCTTCCTCAACCCAATCGAGGAATTTTGGAAGATGTATGATCGGAATCCCCATCAACAAGTGAGTCTTCTCCAGGTAAAGGAGGAGGTCTGTGGTGATATCACTGCAGAGACATGCCAAGGATGGGTCCGCCATGCTAGACACTTTTCTCCCTGCTGCTTGTCCAGGGAACACATCAGTTGTGATGTGAATGAAAATGTGACAAACTCAACATGACAGGCAGGACAATGCTTGAGGTTGCAGTGTTTTCTCTCCATTCATATGTACTGTACAATACTGTAACTTTTTGTTGCTTGATGATACAAAATGTATATGTGTTATACAACCCTGTGTAAAATATAAAGAAAAACAGAATGCATAATGTGCAAATAATTTAAACACTATATTAAAAAGAAAATGGTACAAAGACAACATATCAAATGTTGAAACTGAGACATTTTATTGTTTCTCTATTGTTTCTCTCCGAAAACTAATATTGGATGGCCATGATCTTTGGGCCCTCAGGCGGCACTGCATTAAAAACAGACATAATTCTGTAGTGGACCTCACTGCATGGGCTCAGGAACCCTTCCGAAAACCATTGACTGTGAACACAGTATGTCACTGTATTAATGCTGAACAATATATACAGGTTTTGGAGCAACATATGCTGCCATCCAGATTACATCTTTTTCAGGGAAAACCTTGCTTATTTCGGCAAGACAATGCCATACCACATTCTGCACGTATTACAACATCATGCCTCTGTAGTAAAAGAGTACGGGTGCTAAACTAGCCAGCCAGTCCAGACCTGTCACCCATTGAAAACATTTGGTGCATTATGAAACGAAAAATATGACAATGGAAACCCCAAACTGTTGAGTAGCTGAAATCCTATATCAAGCATGAAGGGAAATACATTTTACTACAAAACTACAGCAGTTTGTCTCCTTAGTTCCCAAATGTTTACTTTTAACAAACGAGTATTGTTAAAAGAAGAGGTGATACAACACAATGGTAAAGATGCCCCTGTCTCAAGATTTTTTAAAATGTGTTGCTGGCCTCAAATTCAAAATGAGCATGTATTTTTACAAAAACAAGAACATTTCTGAGTTTCAACATTTGATATGTTGTCTTTTTACTATTTTCAATGAAATATAGGGATATTTATTTGTACATCATATCATTCTGTTTTTATTTGCATGTTACACAGCCTCCCAACCTTTTTGGAAACGGGTTGTATGTAAATACATTTTTCATGGGTGGCCAGGATAAACTTTATGTAAAATAAATTTCTTCTTTATTGTCTGTGTTGGTGGATTGTTTTTGTTTTCCAATATGAATCTTCAATTTTGATGAGAGAGTTTAATTTTTCAATTGGGAAAAACTGTAAAATGTTCACCTGGCACAGCCACTAGAGAACTGGCCACACCTCAGAGCCTGGTCCCTCTCTAGGTTTCGTCCTGCGTTTTAACTCTTTTAGGGAGTTTTTTGTAGCCACTGTGCATCAACCCTGTTGGTGTTTGCTGTTTGGGGTTTCAGGCTGGATGCTTTGTAAAAGCACTTTGTGACAACTACTGATGTATAAAGGGCTTTTTAAAATAAATTTGATTGATTGATTGATTGAAAAATGCACACATTTGACACTCAACCAAAAACATATAGAGTGGTTTACAGTAAAAAGAAATGGAATTATAAAAAAACAATGTTTTTTTTATTGTCCATTGTATGCAGCTAGAACTGAAACATGAAAAGTAATGCAGTTTTTGTAATCAACTGTTAGTATTTGAAAGTTGTGCTACGATTGACTATATGACCTCATGGATAGAAAACGTGCTAGTGTTTTGATAGAATGATTACATATTGAGTCGGGTTTACTGTGTTTTGATATAGTTAGTGTATGTAGAGAAAGTTTTTTTCGCATTTTAAATGTAAAGTTGGCATTTCATTAACAAAATGTGGTTTTGAGCAGTAAATTAACAATTTGGCTAATTGTGTGATGTAGGTGTGTTGCTGTGTGTAGAGGATGGAAAAAGTACTTTAAGTGTAGGTACATGCTTGTTAATGTAGCTAGATTTTCCCTGGATCATGACAGAAATGTCATTATGAGTTTTAGGACATTGTCTTAACATAAAAAACATGGAAAATTATTACAGTAACTAGACATTACTGCTACGGTGCATAGACACACTTGGTAATACACTTGTTACATTTATTCACAGCACTTATTGTGCCATGAAATGGTTTCATCTGTCTTCTAAAGGTAATTTTGCTGTTTGCTTGAGTAAATGTGATTGAAGAGTATCTCACCCTTATTTTACCAGATGAGTTGAGGGAGAACACGTTCTTATTCAGATCAACTACCTGGGGACTAGTTATAACTCAGGGATTTAAAGTAAATAGAAAAAACTATCACATGCTCAATTTGATTATAAAACAATGCAGTGTCTTCAGCCAGTTGAGTTATTTTAATTCATCTGTTGAATATTGATAACACTCCAATGTTTGGACTATGCAGGACAGTCAAAGATAATAATTCAACCACAACAAAAAAAGAAGGAGAAATCGGACACCCTTGCCACAGACTCAGTACTGGACATATTTTGGAAGTATTTGGAAAGAGAATGAAACAACTATTAATATATTTTTATACAAAAATTACTTTTATTTTCTGACTTGGCACAAACCCCTCAAAAGGTCTTTGTATGACCCTGGGATATAATAACCATTTATAACCCATCTTTTTCCCCTTACTCCTTCATCCACTCTGCCATCCTCACTTGTTGTCTTCTAAACAAAACAGCACATTTTTGCAACAGCAGTAATTTAGCTAGTAAGCAATTGTTGCTGGATAGCCAACAACAGGTGCACGAAAATTTTTTTGTGTTACAACTAACATCGATATTGGTTCAGAAGTGACTTCATTTCAAAGGGAAAATATGTTTGTGCTTTCATGTGGTACTCAATAACTTTCTCATGGCTCACAGGCATGCTGCTGCTCAAGTTGCCATGTTGGCAAACCCCTCTTTCAAACATAATGAAGTAAATTATGTGTATGGGGTTATTAAAACATAAAAAAATATATTTTGCGATAAATGTTCTTGATAAGACAGTAAGGAGCATATCATTATAATGTTTTCTTTCAACAAAGCAAAAGTGAATTCAAATGGGATGTGACAGGTTTCCAAAGTGTTCTGCAACAGGATACTCTATCACTTTCCTCAATAAAAGTTAACTATTGGGAAGAGTAGAAGACTATTCTACTAGCCTACAAACAAATTAACACTTGATGCCAGTCACGGAAGTGAGAGGACAAATGGATTTAGGATTAACTTTTAGGGAATGAGAAAAATATTTTTATCAAGTTCCTCTTCTTATGTGATAAAGTTGACCGCTAGATGTCAGGCTTGTTTTAACCATTCAGGTTTCTCTAATTTCTTAAGAGCGGTAAATCATACTTTTGCTTTACTTGCCTTAAGCAAGCAGTGATTATAATAATTGCTGTTGTTTGGTTTGGTGACTATCAGTACCACATGAAAGCACATCCTTTTGACTATCAGTACCTGGGTGAATAAGAGTCTCAAACATGTTTTCTGTGGTAAATTTAGATACCTTTTCTATTCTCCCTTGTGCCAGTAGACTATGCACAGACAGAGATTGTATGTGTTTATGTGTGTGCGAACGGATTTGACAATCCTAAAGGGGACAAGCATCCCGCTAAAGAAAATAAAACAGACACATTTGATCTTGTAGGGCTGTTTCGCCAGTCTCCATGAAGAAAAAGTATGTTCTGCATTTTGTTTTTGTTACTTTCAGGGTTATGATTAAGAGTTAGGTTTAGAGTTAGAGTTAGTAGAGGTTTAGGTTTAAAGTTAGATTTTTGGGATTAGGTAAGGGTGACGGTTAAGCGGGAATGTTAGCTGGCAGGTGGGATGCGTAATGGGAAGGAACCAGGCAAGGAAGCAGGCAGTGAAGTGGCATCCATTTGGTCCTCAAGCTCTTAGATGTAGCCACATGGCTGCCCCCAGAGATGTACAACCACTTGATCAGCAGAAACAACCTAATGTGTAGTCAACTACATGTTCTGTAAAACAAAAAGATGATTTAGGTTATAAAATGCATATATTTGGAATATCACACTGATGCCCCCCTTCCCACCCCAACTCTTCCATGTGAGCATGGAAAGAAAAACAAGGTTTTGTAAAAAAGTTATAGCTTTATACACATCTAATTTAAAAATTATGTTTTGTTGCACAGGATGTGATGTAAAATTGTAAGACCCAGTTAAATAAATCATGACAAATGCAATTAAATAATTTGGTCACAGCTGATACAAACTACACCTTTGGGTATGAAACACTTCTGTATGTATACAAAACTTATTTGCACAACTGTTTAATCAACAAACAATCAATTCTTAATTATGCATTAAAGAGGTTATCAATGAGTTGCTATTTCGAAGAATAGACCCAACACATGTAAGGGAAGAGGACATGTTGATGGTGTAGCTCAAAGTGGAACACAAATAATTATAAACTGGGTGGTTAGAATCCCGAATGCTGATTGGGTGATAGCCGTGGTATATGCGATTGTATACCAAGGGTATACATACATTAAACAGCACTTTTTACTGCTCTAATTGCTTTGGTTACCAGTGTATAATCACAATAAGGCATCTCAGGGTTTGGGGTATATTGCATATATATCACAGGTAAACGCTGTGTCCAGACACTTAACGATGCGTCTTACCTATGAACAGCTCATAACCATGGTATATTGGCCATATACCACACCCCCTCATGCCTTATTGCTTAAATAACAGTTTTGTTTATTTACCATGTTGTCAATCATTGCCTTTTCATGATTGTGGCTGAGCAGCAGGTCTTTTCATGATTGTGGCTGAGCAGCAGGTCTTTTCATGATTGTGGCTGAGCAGCGGGTCTTTTCATGATTGTGGCTGAGCAGCGGGTCTTTTCATGATTGTGGCTGAGCCAGCAGGTCTTTTCATGATTGTGGCTGAGCAGCGGGCCTTTTCATTATTGTAGCTGAGCAGCGGGTCTTTTCATGATTGTGGCTGAGCAGCAGGTCTTTTCATGATTGTGGCTGAGCAGCGGGTCTTTTCATGATTGTGGCTGAGCAGCAGGTCCAGTCCAGTTTCAGTAGATCAACATTGGCATAGAAAGAATAATGAAGAATTGTAGTAGGTAAGCTGAAATGCTATGAACCGCTGTATGGAGTACAATAACCATACAGCACAATTAACCCTAACCTTAACCCCAGTGCTGTGAAACCTAACATTAACCTAACTGTAATGTTAAAATGCATTCATTACATATTGTAGTGACCTTGGTAAGGCCATTCCCCCAATCCATAATTCCAGGTAGGGCGCCTGCCTTTTGAGCTGAATGACAAAACACAGCTTGGATGTTTTGTGCAAATTCGTAATGTATTATACATTTTGGTAGTGCATTGTAATGTAACCTAACATAACATATCATATGAAATCGGGCGTCATGGATTTACGTACAATAATCTACGTAGTCCCCTGAGATCAGGTTGCAACCAATGGCCGATACATTTAGAAGAATGTTAACCATCCTAGGGTAGTTTGTAGTTTGATAGTTTGATAGTTTGTAGTTTTTAAATTGATAGTTTGTAGTTTGTATTTACTGTATTGGGCTTTTCTGTAATGATTGATTGGCATAACTCTTCATGAGTTTTTATCTGATGCAAATGCTTGATTTTGTGTCATGTATTTTATGTTTTGAGTGTCTTTTTGCAAATTTAATTTGTCAGTCTGGCAAACAGTGTTTTTTGTTTGGAGCTGCGTATTTACTGTTTTTAATGTGAATTCTGCATGGACAAAAGTGTTTAAGCCATTGAGAAACAGGGTAATTGTAAATAACAGTTTACTTTATTTTTTACTTCAATCATGAATACTCTTTAACTTGAAAAGTTCTGAAGTTTCCATAATGGAAACTCAAATGGCCCATCAGCACAGCTTTCCTGCAGGGACAAGTGTGTGTGTGTGTGACTTGATTGTTTGTGGAGTGATGGTAGGAAAGAGCATGTGTAGTGATCCTATTAAATTACTAGAGGGGCTATCATCAAAGTTCCGGAATTGACCAAGTGTCTTCTGATACACATTACACCTAGCCATTCAGCTTTTAATCAAATTGCTCGCTCAAGTAGGACATTTCACAAGAATTTATGTGACCAGTGTAGAATGCATTTACCAGCTAATAACCATGAATTAGCTTGCTTGCACTTGACTCACTGCATGTAGCCAGTAGAGCACAACAAAACCATGCAATCATATCTCATATTCCTCCCACCAACCACTGACAGTGTTGAGACAATTGACAATGTCTTTTGTGTGACCGCTTAAAATATTAAAACCCTTGTCTTAGTCTTTTTGAGGGAGAGTTGGCCTTGTAGTGGGATGACTTGATCCATAGCACAGACTTTATCGAGAGCAAAGTCTGAACCAAGTTTCAAGAAAATGACTTGTTAGATAAGGTCAACTCCAAAACCCGCAAATGACATTTAGCACACAAAATGGATATGGTACAGTGAGGGGAAAAAAGTATTTGATCTCCTGCTGATTTTGTACGTTTGCCCACTGACAAAGAAATTATCAGCCTATAATTTTAATAGTAGGTTCATTTGAACAGTGAGAGACACAATAACAACAAAAAAATCCAGAAAAACGCATGTCAAAAAAGTTATAAATTGATTTGCATTTTAATGAATGAAATAAGTATTTGATCCCCTCTCAATCAGAAAGATTTCTGGCTCCCAGGTGTCTTTTATACAGGTAACAAGCTGAGATTAGGAGCACACTCTTAAAGGGAGTGCTCCTAATCTCAGCTTGTTACCAGTATAAAAGACACCTGTCCACAGAATCAATCAATCAATCAGATTCCAAACTCTCCACCATGGCCAAGACCAAAGAGCTGTCCAAGGATGTCAGGGACAAGATTGTAGACCTACACAAGGCTGGAATGGGCTACAAGACCATCGCCAAGCAACTTGGTGAGAAGGTGACAACAGTTGGTGCGATTATTCGCAAATAGAAGAAACACAAAAGAACTGTCAATCTCCCTCAGTCTGGGGCTCTATGCAAGATCTCACCTCGTGGAGTTGCAATGATCATGAGAACGGTGAGGAATCATCCCAGAACTACACGGGAGGATCTTATCAATGATCTCAAGGCAGCTGGGACCATAGTCACCAAGAAAACAATTAGTAACACACTACGCCGTGAAGGACTGAAATCCTGCAGCGCCCGCAAGGTCCCCCTGCTCAAGAAAGCACATGTACAGGCCCGTCTGAAATTTGCCAATGAACATCTGAATGATTCAGAGGAGAACTGGGTGAAAGTGTTGTGGTCAGATGAGACCCAAATCGAGCTCTTTGGCATCAACTCCACTCGCCGTGTTTGGAGGAGGAGGAATGCTGCCTATGACCCCAAGAACACCATCCCCACCGTCAAAAATGGAGGTGGAAACATTATGCTTTGGGGTTGTTTTTCTACTAAGGGGACAGGACAACTTCACTGCACCAAAGGGACGATGGACGGGGCCATGTACCGTCAAATCTTGGGTGAGAACCTCCTTCCCTCAGCCAGAGCATTGAAAATGGGTCGTGGATGGGTATTCCAGCATGACAATGACCCAAAACACACGGCCAAGGCAACAAAGGAGTGGCTCAGGAAGAAGCACATTAAGGTCCTGGAGTGGCCTAGCCAGTCTCCATACCTTAATCCCATAGAAAATCTGTGGAGGGAGCTGAAGGTTCGAGTTGCCAAACGTCAGCCTCGAAACCTTAATGACTTGGAGAAGATCTGCAAAGAGGAGTTATAAGAAACGTCTGACCTCTGTGATTGCCAACAAGGGTTTTGCCACCAAGTACTGAGTCATGTTTTGCACAGGGGTCGAATAATTATTTCAATCATTAAAATGCAAATCAATTTATAACATTTTTGACATGCGTTTTTCTGGATTTTTTTGTTGTCATTCTGTCTCCCATTGTTCAAATAAAACTACCATTAAAATTATAGATTGATCATTTCTTTGTCAGTGGGCAAACGTACAAAATCATCAGGGGATCAAATACTTTTTTCCCTCACTGTATATACCACAATCGATTGGGGTTCCCGAATTTTGTTTTTTTGTTGTTGTGACAGAGCATTTGTTTTTTCACGTAGACAATCATTATTTCACAAATTTGAATCAAATTGAATTAGTGGGGTGAGGGCAATAACCAAATAAGGCTACACTAGTGCTAGCTCGACCCTGAAAGTTGCATGCATCGAGAAAAGGTTCAACAATTACAAGTGATTTATGAACTCATATCAACACATTTTTTAAATTCTTTGTTTTTCCTTTTGAATAAACAAAAAATTTAACTTAAATTCTGATTGAAACAGTTCCATTTATATTCCTCTGTCCCCAGCACTGAGTAAAATTAATTTAATTCACAAAAGACATTCTGGATTTTTAATGAGCGTGTAATTTTTTTTTTAAAACCAGCATGTTACTCTTAGCTTGTTAAACAAACATGACTAGTAACATGGATTTTAGCTGCAAGAAGAGTCATGAGTTGCTAACAAAGCATTGAGGCAATGAGTTGTCAGTAAAATATGTATTTTGATATGTGATGCTGTAATGCGTCAGCTGCATTAGCATCACACCAATGCACCCAATGCCGAAAGCTGGCAGATTCCAGAACCTTCCGGAAGCAGTCAGCAGGACACAGTTGCCTCCCATCAGGGCCTTGTCGGGGGAGATATATAAAGGTCTCAATAAATCAGCCTGGGGGAGAAGCGAAATAAAATGCTTAAGAGCAGAAAAAAGGCACAAGAATGATGTCAAACCATGCTGCCCACAATGCTGGTTTACCCCAATGACGCGGGAGCCGGAAAAGGAAGAAGACAACCAGAAAAAGCATGCAAGCCTTCCTCCCAAACCACCATTAGTGGTCGTCACAGAGACAATGCAGCTAGATAGCGGATTGTCCATTTATTTAAATTTTTGCCTCATCTCCTCCCATAGCTGCTTGACACTATTTTGATCACAGGGTTGATCACATGTTATTATTTATTTTCCTAGTAAAACTTAATTTGTTATGGTTTTGATGGCCTACAAGTGTATAACTATTCATCAAATGCTAATATTAAGCACATTTCTCCTCTGTACAACCAGAGTAGCCTAACTGACATGGAGAATGACACGCAGGAAAGTACATTTGCTATTTGAAAGCAAATGGATGATACGTCTTTTTCCTTTTCCCCTGTTCATTCCCAGCTGATAATGTCTGGTTCTAAATCAAGACAAATGTCACAGATATCTTGGCAACCACAAGATTAAATTAAAAATACTCTAACAGGTTTGAAATATTATCATGTCATAAGATACAAAATTGGTGACGCCTTAACACAGTTAGATGAATTGAAACGGGGGATTGGGGATGTTTTGATCACTTTCACAACCTCTGGCTGAACTGATATTAACAATCTCCCTATGATATACATTGTTAATGCAAATATATGACATCAGGCATTTTTTGTTATTTATAGTTATAATAACAAATGAATTGTGTTATGTGTCTCTGTAGGCTTGCAGGTTTCCTCTCCTGTCACTTCTCTTCTGCTTTCCTCTCTTCCCCTTTTTTCTGTTCTCCTCTGTCCTGTTCTCCTCTCTTCTCCTCTGATCCTCTCTGTTCAAGTTGAAGACAGACTATGAGGTTCTTCATCGGCTGCCTCAAAAAACTGCAGTGAACACTACCATATTTACATCCTGTATCTTTCCACCCATTAACCTGCAACCTGGATATTAACATGAAACAAAAGAAAGTAGATATGTGTTATGTCCAAAGAGTTTTACCAGCAGGTTTGATTGCCCTTTGTGATTACTGCCGGACAATAGATACACTCCTATGGTTACAGAGCCTCTATATCACTTGCACAGTGTAATATGCACGATAGTCCCAGTAAGCAGTGTCTTTAGGTACCCCCAACCTCTGTCCCACTCCCACTTCTTATTCCTCCCCCATTTCATCATCACATAGTGATTGGGAGCTGACACAAATGAGTCCAGGTGCAAGAAAGGCACCGCTGATCACCCTCGTTGTCCCTTTCTTTCCCTTTCCTTTCTCTACCATTTTAATCTCATCTCTATCTTTAATTATGTCTGATTGTCCTCTCACGTCTGAGGTACGTTATTCATTTTGCTTTTAGCTTCCTCCTTTGTGTCCCATTCCTGAAGGAGTCATGAGTGCCCCAGTTGAAATGAGATGATAGATCAATTTTCTTAGTGGGCATATTGGAAGGGTACAACACTCCTAAATTAGACTTGACAACCACTTCAGTTAACCATTTGGTAAGTCGTCTTTGGCATTTGAAGTGGGAGAGGTAGTATGGAGACTTTGGTGTGTCACTGAGGTGTTGCCTCTATAATACTGTAGGTGGCAGTGTGTACACTTCCAAGTCCTCGCGGAGCCCAAGGCTCCGGTTTACCATTCCGTCTTTACTATACAAGCTCTGTATATGACTAATAAAAAAGGGTAGGAGAGCAGTTCGTGGTTATGAGTCATCTATCCCTTATCTCCCCAACATTATTGCTTACATACGGTTAGATCATGCAAAACATACAGAAAATACATTCAAATCATGATATCTGTCATAATAGTGGCCTTGTCACATATTCTCAGAAATCTGACATTCACTGATAACAAATCAATGCCAGAGACTGTTGCATGCAATATTACCATGTATTGATTGTCAGCTATATATAACTGTAACCTAACAAACTGCTGCTCCGATGTCTGTTCTCATTGGTCCCTTACTGTATTAATACTTCTAAAGAAGATCCTTCAGTTAATAGAAATGAGGCAATGTGTCTTCATTGTATTGCCTGGAACTATTTACCCATATATGAAGATCACAATAGAAAAAGTAACGCAGCCTATATTTGTCGGGCCACAGGCTAAAACAATAAGTAAAGTATAATACTATCTCTGTACTTTGGTCCTCAGTCTAATCCAGGAAAACATTTCACTTTTTGAAATGTGTTGGTCTGTAGAAAATGCTATTTTCCTTTTGTTCTTTATTAGTAAGCAGATTTTCCTTTTCATTGTTATCATCACATTAAAACATGATTTAGTTTTTCATGTTTTATGCACTACATGGGCGCCTGTGGGAAAGGAACATTGGAACAACAGAGTTTAAATAAGTGGGCTCAGGCTTATCCATTTGCATAGCATCTGCATCCAGCTTAAGACTTTCCTCAGTCTTAGAGGAATGGTTGATGACATATATACAATTAATATATTTAAATAGAGTTGAATTGGCAAAAAGCTGAAAAACACCAAGAACAACAAATACTCCAGAAAGCATCCAGCCAGTTATGCAAAGTGAATTATAATGTGTCATTCGCATAGGTACAACAGCAGAATAGCAAGGGTATTCAGAGACACCTACAATACCAGGGGAAAATTCCACATGTCACATTGCCTTAACGAGATGCCAACTCTGTCAAAAGTCGTCGGGTCTCAGCTGAGTGTGTATGGTACCTGCCAAAACCCCAATCTCTCTTTGTGCTGAGTCCACTCTATTGTAGTAGCGACAGCCTAATCTTCGGTCTTGACAGTTGTCTGTGTTTGGGCCATGGGATGGCTCTGGTTGGGACTTTTAATCAGGCTAGGGGCATGATGAGCGCCATAGTATTTAAACACATTTGTAACACAATTCTTAACATAGTTGCACGATTGGTAGCTAATTGGAGGGTAATTTAATGTAAACTAACACAGGATAACAGAATTTAAACTAGGTGTCTCGGAAATAACTACAGAATTATATTAAATTTGGTTGGTTGCTCAAGCTGGTTACATTAAGACAAAATGACAGGTGTCTGCCACTCCCTATGGTGTCTTTAGTTGCACACTGAAACCACTACCAACGTAATTATATTATTATTATTATTATTCATGTGCTCCTGTCTGTGATAGATTTTCTGGGATAGATTATTTTTAAGACCTCAGTCAGTTCTTAACTTTTTGTGATTGAGTTTTAATAGTATTTGTAGACTGAGTTACATTTGTACTGACATAGACATAGATATAGAGTTGGTACTGAAATTACTCTCTGACCAACCGTTTGCCTGCCTGTCTGTTCCAGTTGTAGCAGTAAGCAGTAGGAGGAGGATTACTGGTTGCTGTTTGAGAACTTTGTCCAGGACCTTCTGTCTACGGTCAACAAACCTGAGTGGCCCACTGCTGAGATGCTCCTTAGTCTACTGGGTCGTTTGCTGGTGAATCCGTCCGTCATAGAGAAGAGGAGTCATCTAAATTAGTCAGTAACAGGAAATCTGAATGACACCTCTGCTCTTTTCCAGGTGCACCAGTTCAGTAATAAGCAGATGGAGATGGCTCTTAGGGTGGCGTTGCTGGACTACCTGAGGGAAGATGCAGTCACCAGCCAGGCGGACCAGCGCACCATTGACCGCATTCTCAGAGGTGAACGTTCAAACAAACGGAGCAATTTTGATCCCATGCCCCCATGCGCGCACACCTAGCTTGACTGGGACAGCGCTTCACTGCATCCTCAGTATTGTTGCTCTGTCCTTTCTAACCCAGATCCAAGGCGACGACGAGACCCAGCTGCTGCAGAAAACTGTTGGACTACCTGGATGAGAACGCAGAGACGGACCCGTGAGTGTGTTCACTTCATAAAGCGTAGTAATGACTATCCGTTATTACTTCTACACCAGAGGTGACTTGTTATTTGTCCTGTTGCCTTTCAGTTTGCCAGGAGGTTCTACATAGCCCAGTCGTTCAGGAACACTGATCAAAACAGAGAAGGGCATGAAGTCTCAGAACCAGCGAGGGGACGAGGACTGAAGATATGAAGTCATTTGTTTAATGATTTGTGGATATTACTATTAAATACTACATGTTTTCCAATCTTTTATATAAGATTTTGTACTTCATGTAAAGGAGGCTAGCCTGGCAAATTCCTACAGCTTGTCAGTCCCACTTAGACAAATGTGAGGCCTTAATAGTTATGCTAAAATCCCTTTTGTTGAGTGCCCATTAAGGCTTTGAGAAACCAGAGCCTGCATACTGCTCCATCTCCGATGCAAAAGGTGCTTTATCATTTGACTGTGAACAGGTGAGGCACTTTACTTGGTTTGGAAATCCAATGTGGTTAACTCTGCTTTATGCCTAGGCTACAGTCAAATGCCCTGTGGACATGTTATTATAATACCCAGGGACATTTTACCACTGCTATTTCTGTTTTCCTTTACATGACTTTAAGGCTAGTGCTGTCCTTAAAGAATAACTCTCAACCCAGTTTCAGCCTTCATCCCAACCATATACATTTCTCTCATATTTTGAGTGCAAGACCAAGCTGATGAACAACAATTACACTTTTTAATAGCACTGTTAACTCGTCTTAACCTGGGGTCCAATAATTTTGGCGGGCACTTTATGTGAGAAAGTTGTTCATTGACTATTGTTCAGTATTCAACACTTGTTTCCTCTAAAGTCGTCACCAAACTCTCACCGACCTAATGTTCTGATGGCCAGACCTCAGGCCGTAAGGTCTGACAACAACATCACCTCTTTACTAACTTTTAACACTGGGATCCGCCATGGGTTTATCCCCAACACTTTGCTTTACTCTGTCTACCTGAAACGATGTGGCTCAGCTTGACACCAGTTCAGGTCTAGGTGTCATCGCCACTTTAGTATGTTTGCATCCCCAAATTGACGTATTTGTCACCTGTCTCTGGGGTAATGATTTTTTAAATTTCACCTTAGGTTTTGTACATCATACGGACCACTTCCTTACTTGACATGACAATGATGCACCTTTATAATGTGCCTCTATGTCAGAAATTACGTGTACATAATTAATGTCAAAATATATCACTTTTATAAGAATCTGTCAAAAAAGAATAATATTTGATTACTGTAACTAAATCTTTGCATTATATTTCTTCTCAAAACATAATTTATCCAGGTTCTTTCTTTTATATCTGTTGCTCATAGACAGACAATTTTTCTAATTAAAAACAATTGAAATCCTTGCAACCACATGAAATCTTCTTGACATGCCACATAGCGGAAGTGTATGTGTTTTGTCTGGCTGTTAGCACATAATGTATGTTTATCCCTCTCCCTTCCCACTTGGTTGAGGTACACACTGTACCTGTTAGATTTTTCATACTCCATTGCACATGATGGAGTTTTGTTTTTATCCTTGTGGCCACCCAGAAATCCATGTCTCCTATCCCCTAAACCTAACCCTTACCTTAATGATTAGATTTTAGATTAGATTCAACTTTATTGTCATTGAACAGTACAAGTACAGTACAATGAAATGCAGTTAGCATCTAACCAGAACTGCAAATAGAGCAGAGCAGAAAATGTACAAGTATTTACAAGTATTAAGCCACACTAACCAAAATAAAGTAAGCTTTTTGCCTAAACTAGCCATTATGCCTAATCCTAAACCTGAACTGGAATGGCTGGTCATGGATGGAAATCTCTTCATTGTCCAAGTCAGACCTGTCAAGAAACCTTGTGGGGAATTAGGTTTTACTATCTTTGTGGAGACCTTGGGTCCCCACATGAACATGTAGGCCTGCATCTCTTACAAACACAAACCATGGGATCAGCACTGTGTATTTGTATAGGTCTCTCTGTATTCACACCATTTTACCTCCCTCCATATTATTAGTGTCATTTCATTCCCAATCTCTGTAATTTCCCTCAGACTGCTTGCATCACAAGTGTTCTGAAACTCTGTTAAAAACTAAATCTAGCTACTAAACCTGGACTGTCTTCAAGCATGAAATGAGGTCCATGGAAATTAAGTGGATTGGATTTGGGGGTAATGCGTCGGAACAGAACAGTCAAAGTTTTTAACAACAATGGGTCACTGAGTTTTATATTTATGAGAGACAGGAGATAACTGCAAATGCTGCAGGTAACCTAGCAGTGTGCGGTTGGACCAGTAACTAAAGTGATGCTGGTTCAAATCCCAGAGTTAACCAAGATTTTTGTCAGTCCTTACTTGAGAAAGGCACTTAATAATGACTGATCCCTTGCTTTGACCCCACTCTCAAGAGATGCTATGCAAAAAACATTTCCATTTCTCTATTGTAGTTTTCTGAACTTCTCACTATGATAAAACACCAAGTGCCCCACTTGATGCTCACTGCAAAAATGTCTCTGCTGTTCACACACAATCAGATATTTACAACAGAAGATGATGATGTCATGACCTCAGGGGAATAAGCTGAATTTGTTCAGGGAATTTTGAATTGGTTAAATCGTTCTGGAATACACCCAGGACTGTCCCAAGCACTTTTTCAAGTACAACTTACATCTGCACATTAATTAATATATTAATGTGCAGATGTCATCCAAGCACCCAGTATGGGTTGTGGGCAGACCATAGGAGGTTGCTCTGCATTAAAGCAGCAATTGTGCTTTCAGTGAATTACAAATATTTTAATTCACGTATAATATTATGTATGTCTCAGGAAGGCTTTATATGGATTCCACTAAGATCTGCGTTGTAGGAATGTTTAAGATTACCCGTTTACATGGTTATCTCTTATATTGATGCCTCAAACAAGGTAGTTGAACTCTGTAAAGCACTATACTTGGGCTGGAAAAAAATGAATCTAAAATATTTCTTTTATCATGAGTCCCTAGAGTCCAGTTTTCCTCTGCAATCCAATATAGCTCTGTATGCTAACGTCTCTTCTATTCTCTGGAGAGTTATACTGAAAAGGTACAGAATATCTGTAACCATGGTGGTGGAATTGCTACTATATGCATCTCTGAAAAACAAGTATGTTTTTGTGTTCCACTAGGGATGTAGTGGGAGAGCAAATAAAAGGTATTCTGTATGATGAAATAAATGTTCCCTTTAGAAATATTTGGCATATTTTATGGACACAAACAGAATCTGTGATAAGTCAGACTCTCACACACAGAGTAGATATGTCCCCATAGGAGACCAGTAAAGGTAGAACCTCTATTGAAAGGGTTCTACTTCAAATTAAAGAGGGTTCTACCTGGAAGAAAATGGGGTTCTACCTAGAACCAAAGAGTGTTCTTCAAAGGGTTCTATTGAAATACCTGAATAAACATTTTAGGTTCTACTCTAGGTAGCATCTTCTACATATTATATGAAGTAGCATGCTGGTATTATCATGTTAATAATACACATATGATAATATAGTATTCACTAGGCAAAAACTTCTCTTGGTTTTTTTTATATCTTTTTCATGTCACCTATAGGCAAATGACGCATGTGCTTGAACTACAAGTCTGAACCTATACACTGGCGTTGGAATTAACCCATTTACCCTATCAGAACTCCTGGGACAGACCCATAAAGTTCACCGTGTTCGTAGCCTATTAATTTGGCAAAAATTCTGTTGTATTTTTCCAAAAACCCTTCTCGGTTTTTCAATAGCATTTTCATGTCACCAATAGACAAACGATGCATGTGCTTAAACTATGGGCCTGGACCTATACACTGGCGTTTGAATTAAGTCATCAGAACTCCTGGGAGAGATCCGCAAAAACGTGCCATTTTTGTAGCCTATTGACTAGGCAAAAATTATGATGTATTTGCCCAAAAACTCCTCTCAGTGTTAGGCCTTGTGGATCTTTTATTAATCAGTTCATCTGGTTGCCGTTTCACTATGTAATTGTTGTTTTTGTAGCTTTCAATTTGTAGAGTTGTGGTTACATACTCTCCACCTCCCTACACTCGTATTTTGAGTGTAATTAATTTGCCAAAAAAGAGACAAAAGAGAGAGACAAAATACACAATAAACAAAGTTAAAGATGAATTTGACTGATAGCATTATTATTATTTTTCCCACATTTTCTATAGATGTCGTGATAATATCGTTATTGTGAGTTCTTTTGGCTACGATAATCGTGTAGTGAAAATCTGATATCATGACAGCCCTAGCTGGTATATGGAGACACTGCCTGCTGAGTGTTACAGGTTTTGGTCTAGAAGGAGATGCACAACTCTCAATACCCACCACATACTGTTGAAAATGACAGGTCTCTTCCTATCATTTTGGCATGCTTGTCTATCTGTCTGACTATCTGTCTTTCTGTCTGCCTGTCTCTGTTCTGTCTTGATGAGATGAGAGCATGCGAGAGAAAAAGAGGAGTGATAGACACAGAGTCAATACCATTGTTATTCTAGGAGTGCATAAACACAGTGTGAACTAGATTCCATTTATTTTGTCCTGTTCCATACAGATAAGAGTGTGATGAAGAGAGCAGGATAAAGACATATTGGATCAGACAGATTGAAAGACTGGAAAGTTTGGGCACAAAATAATGTGATGTCTGTGTGCACCTGTGGATCTCCAGAGATACATGTGTGTGTTTGTGGGTACAGTATGGGCATTTGTGCATGTGTGTGTATGTGTTGGAATGAGTAAACTCCAAATTTGCCTCTTTTAATGGATGATGTAAATGTAGGTTCCTGGAGGATCTTTTCCAGTTTCTTCCATTTTGATGGGCTCTCAAAGAATGATTAGCTAGTTAATGTTAGGTTAACTGTGTCATAGGGTTTTGACACATCAAACAAGTGTATTGACACATCAGGACTTATATAGGAATACACATCACAGTAACACTTTATTTGAAGGGGTGTGCATAAGAGTGACATGACACTCTCATGATATTGTCATAACCATGACATGACACATGAAGGAATCATTTTGAATGTTTATGAATGTTGTCATTAGGTGTCATTATGTCATTTTTTATGCAAGGTTGACATTGTTTGGAATGTCTTTGTTATGACAACTTGACATTAACTGAGACAACATAACCTGCCAATGTCTTTGTTATGACAACTTGACATTAACTGAGACAAAATATCCTGTCAATGTCTTTGTTATGACAACTTGACATTAACTGAGACAACATAACCTGTCAGTGTCTTTTTTTATGACAACATGACAGTAACCAAGACAACATAACCTGTCATAAACGTGGGCCTAATTATCAAACTTGAAGAAACTATTTAGCCAGTATTCTGTCTGCCATAAAAGGAACTTTGCTGATCCTGAGACTGGTGCTCATACTCAGCATATTGAGCATGCATGGCAGAAATACAAATTGGAAATATGGAGCCATAAAGGCAATCGCACTCCTGAGTCACTGAAGATTCACCTCAAAATGATAGTGGCACCACTGGTTAGCCATACACCATTATAATGGTGTCTTGGGCAGACTTTTCCATGATGTGATAAAACAAGTCAAGTTAATATCAAAGTTTTTTGCAGGAACATAATTTGTACTGTAATTTTGTTAATATTGTACTGTAATTTTGTGAATGATGCAGGACATCCATTCATGTAACTAATAGTTTGCATGAACAATAGGCTAAGTAACATATATTATTCAAGAGATAATATACATAATCCAATTTGTTAATATGATTACAGTGCGGTAACCATTATTAAAAGGTAGACTGGCTACTTGCGTCTTCAAATACAAAATGTATGGTCGCATTTGGGGTTGATATTGAATTTTGAAGGACACTTATATATTGAAGGACACTTATTACGGTTGGCCTATAGGGGGCAGTTTGACGTGGTCGTGTTGCGTTGGGACTGTTAACGATCAAAACACCTGCGCGTTCTTGTAACTCTTCAAGGAAAAGCCATGTCTTTATCATTTATCCTGTTTTCCTGGTCGGTAAAGTACAAAAGTACACTGGACCTTTCGATACAGTTTAATAACTTACCTGTTAAAGTGTATGTAGAGGGATATTCACTCCTGAGAATATCCCTAGGATTAATATAATTGAATTTTGTAACTGTATTGTTTAGGAACTTTGCAGTCGTTGCACTGTAAAGGTTAGTGATTAGCTTGTTCCTTGTTGTTAGCTGGCTTCGGTTGGTTATTAGCTGGCTCCAGTTAGCTGTATGCTAGCCCCAGTCAAGTGTTTGTCAGTTCCGGGTAGCACTTTGCTAACTTGCTCAGCCATGTTCTATTTGTGTTAACATGAAGGTAATTTGAAAACAATCACAATCTAGCCTACTTTATAAATAATGTTTTCAATGTGATTATATTATGAATAGTTTATATTACTTAGGCTATTGTTCATGCAAAGAACTAGGTACTGTACATTAATGGATGTCCTGTATCAACCTTAACACATTACAGTACTGTGTTCTTGCAAAAAACGACATGAGTTTATGGCCGTTTATCAATCCGCGTTTTTGTCCGTACTTATGTACTTGTGAACTCGTTTGACATCATTTTTCATGGCCCAAGTACGGTTCCAATCCAAAGAACGCAAGTTACTAAGAACGCATAAAATGCCTGGATGTGTACTTGATCCGCCTCTTTTATCGAGGATGCATGGGTTGGTGACTTGTTCAGCGAGAACGCATCTGATATCCCAGAAGTCATTGCAAGATGTCAGGAGTACAGGAAAAACTCCACAACTATAATGTTTTAACTTTTCTTATTTCAGGTAAACGGTACCTGTAAATCAGCATCTGAAAAAAAATAAGACGAGAAATGGGCATTGTAATCGCTGAATATTTGCTTATTTTATTTAAGAAACAGCTAATTTATAAATTTGCTCCGACTTTTCGATCAGCTAGCTAACGTTATTCAGTGCAGTGGAGAGGCTAGTTAACGTTAGCTAAGTTAAGTAATTACAGTACCGGTAGAGAGGGGCAGCTTTTTTAGAATTGCGGTTGATTTTCACTTTCAAAAAAATGTCATATATCATATGATTATGGCTGTAGTCTCCATACAACCTTCTGCCGTTCATATTCACATTAATATTTTATTCAGGGACTACGAGGAGGTTACAGCCCTCATAGAGTGTGTGTGTGTGTGTGTGTGTGTGTGTGTGTGTGTGTGTGTGTGTGTGGGGGGGGGGGGGGGGGGGGGGGTATTGCGCAATAGCCAAGTACACATGCATCTCAATCTAGGTAGGTGCGTTCTCTGTCCTCGCGTTCTTGCAAGACCATACTCTCAAGGACGCTTGGCAAGAAGTTCTTCTGAAGGACACAAGTACGTTCTTTGCGTACTTGGAATTGATAAACGGCCTATGTCCTGTGTCAACATGAACAAATGACACTACACTCTGTTAATGCATTTGTAAACCATTAATAAAGTAAGGGTTATCATTGTTAACCGTTTGTTCATGTCTTGTTCATCATTGTTCATCAATGTTCATTCAAGGTAACTACTGCATGTGTTAATGGTTGTTCATGTACCCTTATCGGAAAGTGTTACCAAAGTAGGATTGTTGATAGTAGTTTTTTTTTTTTTTAGGAAACATTTGTTGTGCAAAAACAATAAAGGAAATGTATTGCTTTTGTTAAGGTATTTAAAAGCATTTGATAGACTTAATTACATCTTTTTGACAGTATTTGACAAACTTAATGACATCTTTACAACAAGTCCAAATTGTACCACTGTACTTGAGGTCAATAAAAATATTCATGACACTGTTATGAAAGTCTTTGACAGTGTTACAACACGTCATGACAACTTTATGACAAGTCCAAATTGTACCACTGTACTTGAGGTCAAGAAAAGTATTCATGACACTGTTATGAAAGCATTTGACAGTGTTATAACACATCATGACATCTTTATGACAAGTCCAAATTGTACCACTGTACTTAAGGTCAAGAAAAATATTCATGGCACTGTTTTATGAATGCATTTGACAGTGTTATAACACGTCATGACATCTTTATGACAAGTCCAAATTGTGCCACTTTACTTGAGGTGAAGAAAAATATTCATGACACAATTATAACGGTCTCATGACAACCAATGTCAAAACCAACCACATATGACAGTTGTATTTAATGCTAACACATAAAGCTAAATAGTTTGATAATCAGGCCTGCTATGACATGTTTATGACAGGTAATGTTTCTGACTAACTGCGCCACAGCATGATTTGGCGTTTGCTCCGTAGCCGACTGGAAGGCCCTGCAACGGGTGGTGGAAACCGCCCAGCACATCACTGGTACCCAGCTCCCGGCCATAGTAGACCTCCAGCACAAGCGGTGTCTGCACAGGGTGTGTGGCATCATCAGGCACCCTTCACATCCATGCCACAAACTGCCCTCCTTCCATCAGGCAGGTGGTACAGGTCTCTTTGTTCCCGCACCAGCAGGCTCAGGAACACTTTCTTTCCATCTGCTGTAACCCTGCTGAATTCCGTGACCCATCACTAACCATATCCACCCTTTGTACTACTGGACTCTGACACTGCCTTGCAAAGTCTGAAGGTTTCAGTTGTTACAGGTACATGTCTACCTTGGGAACCTCATTGCTGCTATCCCTGCATTTCAGTTGCACATGCTACCCTACTCCTTCAATTTCATTGTACTGTACTTGTTCAATTACAGTAAAGTTGAATCTAATCTAATGTTGTCATGGTTAATGTCAAGTTGTCATAACAAAGACATTGACAGGATGTTTTGTCCTAGTTAATGTCAAGTTGTCATAACAAAGACATTGACAGGTTGTGTTGACTCAGTTAATGTCAAGTTGTCATAACAAAGACATCCCAAACAATGTCAACCTTGCATAAAAAATGACAATCAACCAAATGACACCTAATGACAACATTTATAAACGTTTATAATGATTCTTACATGTGTCATGTCATGGCTATGACAGTATCATGACAATGTCATGTTGCTCTTATGCACACCCCTTCAAATAAAGTGTTACCCTCATCACTTAATAATTTAATTTGTACACATTTTTTTTTATGTAGACACTATCACTTGTACTTCATATACTGCTGTGTTTCACAGGTATACTATAACGGTGGAACGGTTTAATTTGCACAGTTCCCGAAGCTTTGAGACTTCTGTTCAGACAAATGCCAACTAGCAAAATGATGTAAACAAAGTTCTACCCCGAAAAATAGCAGAATGACCGAAGCTGTTTCAGTTAGCCAACTAGCTAGGTTTCGTCAACTAAATACCCCTAATTTATAATTCTGTATGAGTTGATAAAAGATGGGGTCTAGCTTCACTAGTATATGAATCACTAGTAATAGATGCTGTAACATTAGCTGTTGCTTGAGGCAACAGGTCTAGGTGGTTGGCTAGCTTGTTTAGTATTTTATCTACCCAACTAGACATTGTCATGAATGGATGTTTGATTTCCATTGAAGAATAACACGTGGCTGCCCAAAATTAGTCTTATCATTCTTAACAATATTGAAAATGACAGGTTTCTGGTAACTGTTTTTGGGATGTTTTTGCTTTGGGGCTATTTTCAAGTACTGGTACAAAGATAAACCTAGCTACAGTATCTTGTTATCCCAAAATGAAAGATATGTGTGTCTGACCAAAGTCTACCTATATATTTTTCCACACATTCAGATCATATTTTTATTTGAGCTCAAATTAAGTACTTATTTAACAAAATGTTTTTGAAACAGCAAGACCTAAACGGTCTTAGTTCAAAGTCTGTTCATCCAAGCAGACTCATTGTCTTGCCCATTGCGACTCTTTACTGTATCTCATTGACAGTGCAGGAGGAGCTATCAGGAGGCAGGGCACAATAGGCTATGAGGGGCAGACAGACACCCATTAGCTATATGATTGCAACAGCTGGTAGTTGGTGACTGTCTGATTCCACCCTCTTCACCCAGCATCCCACTCAAGATGATGCAAGGCAGAATGCGGGTATAGAGGCACAGGGGGCAACTGTACCCGTCCACTCACAGATGGCCCTGTGATCTTATAACACTGACAGAGAGCAGGCTGCCATCCCTGTTTGCTCATCATCATGAAGTAAAATTAAGGCTTATTTCACCATTATGTGTCACCTTTGATGTTCAGATATTTCAGATTCAATGGATGTTTGGTAATTGCTCCAACAATATTTATTACCTTCTTGCCTCATAGCTGTAGTGGAGACCATTTTTAGTCTTTAAACATGAGTTTTCTCACTGTCAGTTTTAAAAGGCGGAATATTGTGCCATTTGCTTTTGGAAAGCTCTGTTATTCCGAAGGCAGTGATGATCAGAACTTGTGGGGAATACTCTGTCCTTCTCTCCTCCTGTTTCCAGTTCCCAACTTCTCATTACCTCTTCCTTTCCAAAGTTTTGAACAGATTTCGGCAATGCTCTTGTGACATGACACCAAAAATCTGTACTCATAGTAGGACACAGAAGAAGGTCTAATCGGGAGAGAGAATTAGAGAGTGTTTGGAGAGAAAGACGAGCAGTAGTGGGACTCAGGTACACAAATTCTTAATTAAAACCCCCAGCTCCAATGCTGCGCAGCCCCCCAGGATTCTTTATCAGCGGTGTGAAGAGCTCTCTAGTAAGTAGCTGAGATAAACGCCATTATTATTAAAGTCTCTGAGGACACACATTCTCGACACTGCTCAGATGGTGAGATACACACTTAGCCAATCCCACTGTCTGTTTTCCTCTAACAACATGGACGATTTAGCACACTGGTGAAACATTCTAGTTCTTGGTAACAGTGGAATGGGATGTGACCCAAAAACAGGCCATTGTAAAAGATGACATCATTGCTCTTCATGTGATGCTTTGACTGTAACCAATAGTAAAACCCAGAGGGAGGCATTGTTATTTATTAATGTAGGCTAATGACATAGAGATTAAAGTTCTGTGATTAAGTCACATTACCCTAGTGGGGCAGATGAAAGATAATAACAGTGGTTGTAATGGTGGGTAGTGATGATAGTGATAATGATGTGATCATCAAGAGGGAGACGGTAGAATGATGCATCGTTACAGTACCATCATTAATACTCCAAGTCTGCATTTGTGTTGTTTTACTATCTTCCTCAGGAGTGGTGTATGTTGTCCTTTTCTTTCTTTCTCTCTCTCTCTCTCTCTCTGCCATTTTCTTTCCTTTTCCTGTCTTTCTTCTCTCTTTCTCTCCCTCCCTCTTTTTCTCTCTCTCTCTCTGCCCCACCTTTTCCATACACCCTCCCCAACCCAGCACACACTCCTATTCACTGTGTGCCTGACAGATGAGGGGATAATGAGAGTCAGTTGTGAAGGTGCTGTTCATGGGTGAGATGTTACCATTCTCTAGAGTACTTAAACCTGAACAGGCGACCTGTTAATTACCAGCCACCTTCACACTAATAACTCAAAAAGCGACAAGAAACACTTCAAAATCTTTATAGAAGGACACGAAAAGCAACAGAAACTACTAAGGGAGAGATCAGAATTTAACATGATGAGACACAGTGGGAAATGGGGGAGAGTCATGCCTTTTTAATTTCAGTCATGGGGAGGGTTCAAAGATTTTTTTTTTTGTGTCCAAGGCAGGGTAATTTAATTTTATAATCGATTACATTTCAGTAGCCTATCTGTTAGACCTCTATCTGTTAGACCTCTATCTGTTGGACCTCTATCTGTTAGACCACTGAAATGTACGTACTGACTGGCAGAACATACCTTATTTCTATATCATCTTTCTATTAGCTACTCGATCAGTCCCTCTCTGTGCTTGGTGTATCCAGATTGTGGATATAGCACAATATATAGTGGAAAAAAGGCTTGAAAAAGCTAAAAAAATACAAACAAACAACAACCTTCTTGGCGTTGCAGAATTATGGAAGGACCGCAGTCGTGAACTAAGTTCTCTACTCAATAGTTTAATACTTTCTTTGCAGTCTCTGTTTGCTGTAGATTGTCTTGAAGTAGGCTATTCAATTGACTTTTAGAGTGGAAGGGAGATGTTCCGTTTGGGGAAAAAGTGAGTGGAACGAATCGTCTGTTGGAGTTGATTTTACCGAATGTAGAGAACAGTCCATGTGGATGGCTACACTATCAGTATGGCTATGAGTTGTTTTGCTCTTTTTCCCTACGTTATGGAGAAAAGGGATGGTTTCAGGATAGCATGTTGAACGCCGATTATGGCATTCCTGTTTTAATATACAGATGATTATCAGGGACACGGCTTGTTCTCAACAATGGCACTGTGTCAATGAAAAACATATTGCCTTGCATAGTGGAAAAGGATGACAAAGAACAGGACAAGGAAATAGAAGAGTCATAACTCCGTGGAGAACATGTACATCGGGCCATTGACTTTATAGTAAATGAATACTATAGGAAGGTTGCCTCGCTCTGCGTTGATAAATCGTGCTTAGAACAGGTTCAGCTAGCTTGGCCTAAAAGGCATTGAGTGATCTGGAGGAAAGGTTGGCAGCATGAAGGCCAGCAAAACTGCAGCCGAAGACATTGTGACCCAGAGGTAGGGAGTTCATTCTCAGCCCAAACCCCGATCACAACTGAACGGGCCCTTAAATTCTGATCTTGTAGTCAGGCTGGGCAACAATAAATAATAACAGAAACTATTGCTCTCTCCGTCACCTGCAAAGAGGGGATAAAGTTAGTGCAGCTTTGTGCATATTAGGCTATGTGTATCAGCCAGTGCCATAGTTGTTACAATATTCATATTTTTATAGATGTTTGGAAAAGTAAAAATAATTCTATTGTATGGGCTTGAATTTTCAAGCATGATTAAATCTTTTATTTAAAAGTTCTGCATTTTAAATATAGGCTATAGCTAATGTAGGCTATAGCCTATACGTTTTAATATTTCCACTTTTAATGGGTCAGTTGTTTGTACAGCTGTAGTTTTGGTTACCTTTGTGTGCGTACTGTTGAGCAGGAGAGTCTGTCTTTGAGACCAAATGCGCTCAATCTACTTTTTAGTCTGCATTTTGAATGGGTCGGGTCATGTTTTTTTTTTCCCGAAGGCTCAGGGAAGGTGATGTGAAAATATATTTTGCTTGGGGGAGGGTCAACCATTTTCATATTTTAGGGGGGCTTTATCCTCTGGATACCCCACGTCATAAATAACGATCAGTCCCTAAACAACCTCTATCAGAAGCACAATCTGAACACTCGTAAACATAATTAGCAAGCAGTATCGTCTGCAGGCCTGGTGTCAACTCTGTAGGTTGGGGAAGTGGTGTTTGAGAAACTGTCTTAATCTGGGCAGTCAGCAGCAGATAAACGTAACTACCTACGCCTCGGATAGGTCAGACACCGGACATAGGTAGTGTGACTTTTACAAAAGAGCTGTTAGGAGACAAAGCTTTTAGTTTTTTAGAGTTTTTTTTTCTAAAAAACAAAATTATGTTTGTATCTCTTTGTCCTCACTAGGCTGTGCCGTACCACTTTGTCTTTGTACTTCATTAGTTTTTCTTTTGTTAGTTTGCTAATGTCCTTGGCTGCTGGTTGTTCACCTATTGTTTATGACACCCACCACCCCGTCCTCTGTTTGTCAGACTGCCCATCTATCCTGTGAAAACTATGCTGACTGCAGTTTAAGAACCACTAATATTTCACCCACGACACAACTATCCACTTGACCAGTTCAGACTGACTGACGATATAATGGATTAAATGTGGTGTGTTGTGTAGTAGCTTCCTGTGCATGCATAATACAGTTTTGTGGTTGAAATTTCCACTCCAATATGTACATGCTGAAATCCTCACAGGACACGTACAGTAGAGCAGTTGCTGTGGGAAATTCATTATTTGGTAAACTAAGCTGATTAAGCCGATGAGTAATGGGCAGAGAGATACTCCTGCAAAACTTTATAGTAACAAAGTCCACGTTTGATGCATAGGTCCATGAGAACTTATTCAGCAGAATTACTGAGCAGTCCAAAAATGACTCCATTACCTAACAATCTTCAGTATTGTAGTAGTAATTACTTTGTACCTTTTGTTCTTCTAGGTTCATCTGAACCTCTCTTTTTTCCCATCTCCTGCATTAGTGTTCCTATTTGATGTAATTCAGGGATTGTGAAATTGCTTATTTTTTGTTTCTCTGAGCATTATTCACAGCCTCTTCAGCTGGATGCTAGTACCTTTTTTGATTTAATGTGGTAGTTGCCATGGAGGCATGACACACAGTGCAAAGCAGAGGGAGGTAGTACATTACAATAATGGACACCCAGGCTATGTTTTTGAGTGAGGACACTGCCCCTGTATCTTCTCTTAGATGAAGCTTAATTCTGCTGCTTCTCTCTCTGCTTCATGACATGTTCTAAAAATCAACTTGGTTTTTGCAGACGATGATGAGAATGTTTGAAAGGTACTATAACCTCCTTACCAGAGTCACAGAAAAAACTAGTCCAAAACTATTCAGATTGATTTGCATGAAACTGAGCTAATATTTTAGGACTGGATCAAATGAATGTGCGGGTTTAATTGTGGATAAATGCTCTATTTAATAAATGCTCTATTTAATAATTAAATATTTGAGATGGAAATGTGAGACAAATACTTTTCATAACATCCTCCAACTACTTCTACTTTAGATTAGGCATAATTAAGATAATCATTACGTTGATTATACATAATCACACTGCAAAAAATGAAAATATGAAAGAAAACTGAAAGAATAAAGAAATGTCATTATCCAGGGATATATTATTCCTCACATGTAGCTGGTTGTCCTTTTCCCTGGTCGTTACGAGTTGCAACAGTCATTAAGTCGAAAAGGCCCACCTACCCAACCAATCAGCTGAGTTTGTATGATGAAACCCAGTGGCCCGGCTACTCAACCAATCAGATGAGGGAATATTAATATGTGTATGTAGGCTTGTGGTTCATGGGAGAACACTAATCACATGAGAGTTTTTTGTGTATGACAGATGAGTGACTGAGCTCTGTACAGGCATGCGTTTAATAACTGGAAGGAAATTATAAAACAGCTAAAGGAGTAAATCTATTTTAGTGCAGATATCATTATAGCCTATGCTAAACCACAACACCTCAATGCAAAAAATACAAGACTTCACAATCCCTCATCTAATTGGTTGAGCATTTATTTATTTATATTTAACCGATATTTAACCAGGAAAGGCTCATTGAGATTAGAAATGTATTTTGCAAGTGCGTCCTGGTCAAGATAGGCAGCAGTAAGTCTTTATTTAAGAATTACAAAAAGACAACATAAAACAAATACAAGTACAGTAATAATAAAATAACTACAATAGGAAATCACAAACATAATTCACAGTCATAAAAACAGCAAATTTAAAACACTATCAAGTCAAGGAATCAGCCTCAAATTCTTCATCAATGATTTAAAAACACCAAGGGGGACAAGTTCTTCCAATTTAAAACTATTTTGTAAAGCATTTCAGACTGCAATACTTTAACTTATTCTCAGTACATACATTCACAGATATTCACTACACAACCACGCAGCTCATATTCCAGGTTTGATGCCACATTTCTACATAGATAATTAGCTAGATATTACAGTGAAACTTACACAGATAAGGATTACACATTCTTTACTGCTTACTATTGATACATTTATCACTCGTACATATCCTTAACAATTTTTATATGCATTCAATACTTTATAACTCACCTGTAATGAAAACAAAGGCACATGCAATTACTGCACATCATACCGCTCAAACTCAAGGTCTCTTTTGAAATCTTGCAATACTTGCGCATTGAACCCAAGGACCTCTAAGCTGACCCCAACTTGCCTGAATAACATCATCATCTACACCTGCGTACTTCTGCTTTAAAGAATGTATGAATGTGCAATTTATGTACAAATGAGTAAATAAATCAATATTATTGTTATAAAATAATGAATCTCAATGCTCAATGGTACAGGGTGTAAATTGATCTGAAACACTGATCAAAAGCATTCATTTATAAAATATCACCATAGACCATTGCAGGCATAAAAGTAACTCATGCAAGTCTTCTTTTAGCTTCAATAGAAAAACAAGAATTTTGCACATTTTTGTCTAGATTATTTATATAAATAGTGAATAAGAGGCACCAAGTAACGAGCCCTGGGGCACACCATTCAAGACAGACAATTTAACAGATGCCAGCCCATTAAATTGAATGCACTGAGTTCTATAAGATAGTTAGCAAATCATGCTGTTTTTTTTGTTTTTTTTACCAAGAGCATTAGTGATATTATTTAAAACCTTCATGGCTGCTGTAATTGTGCAATGCCTCTTCCTGAAGCCTGATAAATAGATAAAATAGCAGAGTAGGTGTCTATTGACTTCCTCACTCTACCTCATCTGATTGGTCATGAAAGCGGGCCATCTGAATTTGTGGCTGTTGCAAATAGTGACGACCTTCTGTCCAACACACCTCTGCTATCAGCAGGTCTATTCAATTACCCATTAATCATTTGAGTTACACCATTGTTTAATGCCTTTTTATTGCCTAATCAGACATAATTAATAACTTCTTCCCCTTTTCCCTACTGCAGTGTTCGATCGCTGCTTTTGTTTCTGGTGAACAGTTTGTTGGTTGTGCAAGGCCCTAATGGTTTGGTTAATTAAGACAGAGTCACATCAGGGGAACAGTTCAGAGGCTGTGATAAAAATACTACATTTATTATCTTTAACTTGTTAGCATATTCACTAATCCACCACCATCAGCCTTCGGCAAAGTAAGCTTCCTGAAAAATACTGACAGTGTATCTAGTGTGGGTGGGGAAAAGGGGAAATAAATGGCTACCATCACTCCAAGTCTGGCTTCACCTCTCTCAGTCTGTCACTTATTCCCAGTTATGTCCTCTATGAGTACAAATCAATAGCAGCCATCAACATGGGGCAACCTGGGTCAGCCTGCATCTGCATCAGGCTCAGAACTTTTACTAAGTTCTTTCAGCCAATGTTTTTTATTTACCACATCTGTGTGCAGTGTGAACCCTCCAAAGGCTGTCAGGCTCCTAAATAGAGCCACAGACGTGAACCGAACATACTGCATCTGGTCCAGTTCAATTTTTTTAGTCTAGCTTGAACATAAAGAAATCTTTCGTTCACCATTACACCAGGAGTATACACTATTCTGCTGCAACGCCATTGTCCGTGCCATATCCCATGAAATTAGTGCCCCAACCTTGAGATGAGCTATGCAGATACAAATGAGTGCTCTTTTGTAAATGAAGGAAGCAGAGCATTTTCAATACATGGGTAAAGATTTGTACTGACAATTCATTTGGATAGACAATGAATCGGATAATTAATTTGCATTATGTGATATAAAGGCTACAGAAAAATTTTATGTTTGTTTAATTGTGGGGTTTGAATAATATAAAACTTGCTGACACATATTTGGTACAAAATGATTGCTTGCTCATAAAACATTTTGAATATTAATTGAATGACTGTACAAAATAAATCTACGCAAAGGGCCATGATCTGTATAGTAATGCCTTACTCTTATTATAATATCATTATAGTTTCTGTATATTATTGCCAATTTCATTTTCCTTTGTCGTATGCAATGACCATATCTATTTATAAAAAAAAATCAATATTTGTTTTTGCTGATAATCTATATATTCACAATGAATTTGGGTGTCTGAGAAAATCTGACTCATTTCCAAGTGCATTGCTCTCCATCTGTAAATGTTCCTCGGAGTTGGCTGGCTACTCCACAGATTTGTTACAATCTCATTACATATAAAGTTTGTCCCTTTGTGAATACAAAGTGTTTTTGGTTCACATCGTCAAACTGATGTAACATTTTTTTAAATAAATATGAATTATATATATTTATATGCATTTCAAATCTCTAAAAATGCATTTCTAAACTCTCATTTCTAAACTCTTAGCTTTGCATCACCATGCTGCTGTGATGTACCGTTCCATCACAAATTGAAAAACAGTCCAGTTAGCATAAGACAGGACTCCCAAGCAGCCAAAGGCTGTGGATTTTAACCCCAATACTCAGCGTCATCAAAGGTATTCTGAACTGAATTAATAAATCAGAGATGTCTTCCGTAAAGATTAATTGGCCTCAACAGACAAAGTGCATAAGTTGCTATGGATAAGAGCATCTGAAATTCTATATTACTTAAATGGTATATGTGTATTTTTCCATTTGCCATGACACTTCTAAATCAGATACATTCTGTGTTTTTTGATCATTTTTGTCTCTATATCTTGACTGGGTCCTTCTTCAGAGATATCCTTCTTGAAGGACCTCTCTGTATGTTGCTCTTTTCATCCTTCCCTTAATATTGGCTTAACAACTGCTGAGGATACTGGGACTAGGTTCTCAGCAACAACTCTGCTCTGTGTTGGATATGTGTGATTATATCATAGGTATGTTACAAAATTTCAGAAGACCAGACATAGTTTTTGTTGTTTGTGGTAACATTTCACGAGCTCCATCCCTCATCTATTTACCAAAACATTATGATTTCCCCTCAGAAAATCTATTCAAAGGATTGCCTGAAATTGTTTGAAGTACTGTTCCAGAGAAGTATTATACAACACTTACAAATAAAAGTTGGTACACAGTTTGATATTATTTTTTTTTAAACAACCATTGTAATGAAATACTCTAATGAAAGTAAATGTTTTGTGAATTTGAAATAATTCCAATGCAGCAAAAGGTATTTTAAATAACAGATACTGAAACAGAAATGTATTTCAACCCAGTACAGGCATACATAGTGCTGACAAGGACCGGTATTTACTTGTTTTTTTCTCTCATTTTCTTTTTCTGTGTGAGTCTGTGTGTATGCGCGTGTGTTTGTGTGCGAACATTTTTGTACATCTTGGATTACCTTAGTTCTGCCTACATGTAATTTAATATCCTTGTTTGACCACAATGCCCATATAATAAAACATTTTATTTAAATGATTAAAAATGTCAAATAGTAAATGTTAAATTATATTGTCCGACAGCATACAGGGGCTCTACAATTTTCTATCCAAACATTCCTTTGTGACTTTCCTACAGAACACGTTTGTAATGAATCCCAGGACGCAGATATAGATTCAAGTGCAGAGCGCTGGTTTAATAGAAGCAACCGTACAAAACGTAAGTCCAAGAGAATGGTCAGTCAGAACAGGCAATAGTCAAAACCAGGTAAGTCCAATCAGCGTAGGCGAAGGTACAGGAGGAGTAAGGCGATGGTCGTGGCCCGGGAACAGGCTGAAGGTTGAGGTCAGGATCTCTGTGGGCGAAGGCCCAAAGGATTGGGCAGAAACGTGGTCAGTGAGGGAGGACAAAAGGCGATTCGGTACACAGAAGACAAACTATAAACGGCTATGCTCAAGACTGATGCTGGACTGCGAAATAATACCTCACGAGGACAGTGAGGTCTGATGGGAACTAAATAGTGGTGCTGATGGATAACAGGTGAGTGAACAGGTGACTAGAATTCCGGTGATTGGGATCTGTGGAGTGAGTTGCGTTTGCTGGTTTGGTGTTGTTGCTGAGGGAGTGAGCCGGTACGTGGCGTCTCTCTGTAGGTCACAGGTTTTTGCAGTGACCATATGTATACCTTATGAAAAATAAATAACAGAGATTGTAAGTTAAACCGAGAAAATGGGAAAGTATGGGAAACCGAGTGCTTGGGTGTCTGACTACAGTCCACAAACAAACATTATGAATGACATGTGGCCTACAGTACCAAACGGACAGCTCTCCCACCCTATCTCCCCCATCTAGCCTCCGTTCCAGTCACATCTGGTTTGGCTGGAGCTAGCGCCAACGGTTCAAAATGATGCAGCTCTGGGCCGGCTCGGTCTTGTACATCTGTTGAAACAGGGGATTCTTGTGCGGAGAAGTCCTTGACCTCATTTGAGGTCGCAAAAGTTTCATTTGATTGCAGGGATCAGTCTCCATGTCTTAGCTCAGTCAGCGGAACAAGATAAACACTAAGGTGTGTTCGTGCACTGCAGTCGAAAAACTTCAATATTTATGGTGTTTTTTTTGGGGGGGATACTGAATATTTTATATTTGAAGTGGTGGGCCATAATTAAAATCGAGGTTGAGAGTTACTCTTTAAATTAATAATTCACTTAATTATTCTATAATCCACTTAATTATTAATTATTTAAGACCATAACCATTATTTTTTTTTAAATGTCTATGCTACAAAATCATTCCACAACATCATTCTACACTTTCTTAAAACTGAGAACGAGGGGGCGTGCTAATTTCAAATAGTTTAACTTTACCGGCAAGTAATTTTTTAGACAGGTAATTTATTCCTCTTTATTTTAAATCAATTTGTGTGGCTCCAGGTAAAATACATTATTTGAGAGGGTATTATATTTTGATGAGTTAGTGTAGTTAGTTCAGTTTGGAGTATCAATTGTAATCATAAGGTCTGGCCATCGTGTCTGTGTGCAGTGCTTTGTCCATGTGTAGTACACTTAGTGTCTGAGTTTATCAGGCTTTATAAACTGTGAGTGTCTTTTCAAGGTTTTCTCTCCTGCTGTAAAAAACACACATTGCTAATTGATTCTCTGACTGTAAACAAACGGATTCTTACCTAATTGTGTAAACAATAGACAAAGTGCTCCCATTGTGCTTTTATAGTTCTCCAGCTGGAACTTCTCCGTCCAGGAGCTACAGTACCCCAGAGTACTTTTATTTTCCTCCCATGTATTTTATTTTTCCTTGTAACAACAGTTTACGATATTCATTGCTTCTGTGCTGCTGCAGCAGTAAATGCAGTCCACAAAGTGCCAAGCCCATCGTAAAGATACCATTTGCGGATTGAAAAAGCTCTGCAGAACTGCTTCTCATTTAAAGGACATTGGTAGGCCCCTTGGTGGAGACCTCATGGTGGAAGCCCCATGGCGGAGGCCCCATGGCGGAGACCCTATGGCGGAGGCCCCTTGGTGGAGGCCCCATGGTGGAGGCCCCTTGGTGGAGACCTCACGGTGGAGGCCCCTTATTTGAGACCCCATGGTGAAGACCCCATGGTGGAGGCCCCTTGGTGGAGACCCCTTGGTGGAGTCCCCTTGGTGGAGACCCCTTGGTGGAGGCCCTATGGTGGAAGCCCCTTGGTGGAGGCCCTATGGTGGAAACCTCATGTTGAAGAACTGTTGGTGAGAGCACAAGGCAGAGGCCAATGTGAGTTTATTAAGGACAGTATATTACATGCCTGCAACGAGGACTGCTTCATGGGTCCTTTGGGGTCAGTTTTGACCTCCCAAGTAGCGTGCTCCACATTTTCAACTGAGCACCCGCGGAGGTTTGCAAGTGTGAAGACAATTGTGTCGAAACTGTATCAAGTTTCTGTAGTGTGCATACAATCGTTCTTCCCTCGACTGATGTGTTCAGTCCTGCATAGTATGTCTCGAACATGCCAGTCTAAAATCAAACACTATGGAAATTATGTTAAGCAAGATAGCGTTTCATTCTCTCTCTCATAATGTAAATAATCCCTTAGAGTGTACCCCGTAGAAACCTCGTCTGAGTGGACACAGGTTGGGTGCAGTTAATGAAGTGGGAGAGAAAATGCTTTGGCTAAACTCCTCTAAGTAAACCCGCTCTTTGGCCTCAGGGCTGGGATTTGTTTTTCAGCCTATCTTGCATCCTATTTTTGTAGTTTCCTTTTGATGTTGGGATCAATGCTGTATTCAAGTATATTATCATCCAATAAAGGGGTCTATCAACAGTCTGCTCACAGACCTTTTAAACCCAGAGGCTCAATATGGCAAGACTTCCAAGATCGCTTGTGATGCAGACATAAGAGACCAGACTGGGGTTTGGGGTTTCTCATGCAAGTCAATAAGTGTAGTAAAAAATGTTAATTTTTTCCTTGAGATTTAAATACAAAAAACATCTTTTGAATGTTTTAGGGACCTGAAACAGTGATTTATTACAACCATGTGAAAGTGACAAAGTTGACACATTTAAATTTTTGGTCAGAAACCACTTTGTCCCGAAAAAGTGCCTTTGATTTTACAATTCACTGGTCAGAGTATAACTGTTAAACTTGATTACAGTTTTTTTTTTAAACGGGCTTAGCTAGCTAATGTTGCCACGACATACCTAAAAGTGTGAGCCAGGATTCATATTGAACAATATTTT